>CAJNOQ010009183.1:0-10499 GCA_905250885.1 Didymodactylos carnosus | reverse complement strand
CAAGGTCCATACAAAGTATCTAAAATCATTATTGGCTATTACAGCCACTCTCACAGTATTTGAGGGCAATTGATGCTTACCGAAATGTACAATGGTTCAAAATGGTCGAGCTAGATTAGTGGAAGGCTTCAGCATTAATTGCGGTACTAAAAATGCCATAACAACTGCCGTCTCTTGGCTAGATTATGTTCAATACCCTTCCATTTGAAACGCGTCGCTGGTTTACAGCAAGTGACCGTTCGGTTGTCGATATATTTCATCATAAAATGCATGCAAGCCAAAAAGCGAAACGTAGTAGGAGTTATTTTTGTAGTTTTTGTCATGATTGAATAGAGCTCAGTTCGTTAGTTAGAAAAAGCTTAATTTTAGATTTTCAAGAGTGATTTTGGGGAGAAAAGATTCCAAAACATTGATTTTTTCAAAGCAAAAATGAGTGGAATTTGAAAATTTCAATTTTCATGTTTATTATTTTTCTACAGTTTCGAATTTATTATTTTCTGGTTCTCCGTGTAAAACCGAATGTAAAAACCTAGTTTTGCCGTTTCTAAAATACAAGCCGAGCTCGGAAGCCATGGAACACGAACAGAGCCGTAAAATGCTCTTACAGATCTTGCAAACCCACCTAGTCGCAGGAGTTATAAGATAAAAACGTCTTTTTGTGCGAGTATAATCATCGTATATACTAGAATAAATGATCATATCCTTTTCAGAAAGTTTCTTTGTTGCTTTATGGCTGAGAAAATGCATTTTTTCGAAACGAATGGCAAAAATCGAAGAAATGCACTCGTATTTTGTAGTTTTCACCATCAAATTTGAATTTTTTCACAAAATCACTATCACATTTGAAAACTGAGGCGAACGGTGCTTGTGTCAAAATTTTGGTATTTTAACCCCATCCAACTCCGTTTTCAGCTCGTCAAGTTGCTGTCTCAAGCGTTCCAAGTCGTCCTCAAGAAAGTTGTCACTCTTTCGCCTCTTTCTTCTTGTTCTGTTCTGTTTCAATTTTTTTTACACCACATCATATTATCAAATAAAGCTTATACCATCATGTATTTGACGAATTTTGAAAAAGTTTCTAAAAATCCTAAAAAGAGCAGGTGTCTGGTAATCATCTAATACTCCTCATATTCGTTCATACTTTTTACGATTTTATTATCTAAAACAGTTAAGCAAACATGTCTCTTCGAAATAAGACGTTCCTGAACCATGCGCGATATTCCAATCAAAAGTTATAAGCATTTTTCTAGGAGCAATATTAAAAAAACACTGTGATGAGACTCATTACCAGATATAGTGAGAAAACTGGAAAATATTCGAGCGTGGCAAGATTGTTAGTATATAGATGAACGATATATACGATTTTCAATTTTCACCGTTGAAAAATTTTTGTATCACGCACTGATCACTCGCTGAGTGCGTGTTATATATACAGAATGGGAAAGAAAAATGACCTAGATATTGGACAAGGTCAAGTGATGAATCACGTTTTTTTTCGTTCTGCTTTATTTTAGATTGTGCAATTACATATATTATTTTATTGGTGTTCTACCGTCCAATAAATAGTGTTAAAGATAGTTATGCCACGTGTCACTGGTAAGGGAAAGTTGTATAGTGTCACTATAACGCACGTGGACTGGTCAAAGGATCAAACGTTTTATTGGCTTGATCAGGATGAATGTGTGAAAAGATATTTAGTCAGTGAGGAATTTCATGATGATTTTTTGGCTCGTCATCACCACGTTTTTATTGAATATAGCGAAGATGTTAATTTGGAGTATGTGCGTACTTGTATTCGTTGTTTATGTGATGATTTGTCGATTGATGTGGCAGTATGTAAGAGTGTTCGTAGTTGGCTCAAGTATTGTACGAAGAATGATTTCAATCCTGTTCGTAAAGCGGTGCGTATCGATGAGTGTTCGTTTGGTGTTCAATTATGTGATCATGTTGAGAATCATTATTTGGGTCGGTATCGGTTGATTTTATGGATCCTTTCCTGGTGATGCACGGGAATAATCGGTCAACGATTATTAGTTATATTAATGATTTTTGGCTCGCCGTAGGAATGAGATAGTTGAGCAACGTGATGCGGTGTTACCGAATGTATTATGTGGTTTTACCATGAGGTTCAATTATTGGTTTGATAGTAAGAAGGGTCATATGTATATGTGGCGTGTACCTGGTATTGGCAAGACGGAATTAGCTGATTTCCTTATGAAAGGTGAAAAGGTTTGGCGTCCTAGTACGGTGAATCAATATATGTGGTCCGGTTTGACGGAGGAACATGAGTATGTTTGGTTTGAAGATTTTCGTTTGGTGAATTATCGGAGTGAAATTAGCAGGTTGTTGTCGTTGATGGATGGGAAGCCTGTATCAATTCAAGGGAAATACAAGGAGGATCAACTGATCGTTACCAAGGCTCGCTTTTTATTTACGTCTAATGAACAAGATGATGTTAATTATCCAGAGTTCAGCCGGCGTGTGGAGGTTTTAGGTGTGGATCATCAGATGTTTTGTTGTCCGGGTGGTGGTGGGTGCGGGGGTGGGGATGTGACTGTGAGTAACCCGAGCGGATTAATGCGTGAACATATGAATCGTGAGAACATTTCTCTTGTTTAGTGTGTTTATTTACAAACTTTGTGCACTAATATGAAAAGAATAAAATGAAATGAAAAGAAGCTGTCTCGTTTTGTTTTTCTTGTTTATGGTGGCGGTGCCGTTAGATGAAGTCCTTTTGTGTTGACTGATGATTTCAGGGCCATTGTGAATGTTGCTGAAAGGTGTATCTCACTGTCTTCGTGGTAATCTGCTACATCTGTCCATGAAACGTAAAGGTTTCTTGGTCTTTTATGAATCGATTGTGTTTGAACTGAAAACTGATAGTATTGAGGTTGTGGGTGTGAAATTTGAGGATAGTATTCTGATGTCGTTTTTTGGCGGATACCATAGTAGTGTAACTGGTCTGTTTACTCCGGTGAATGCTTGATAAATTGCTTGGTCTGCTGGTATGTCTTGTGTGTAGTCCCAGTTTGGTTTGCTTGATTTGAGTGAGATGCGGTCCCAGAATATGAATACGTGTGGCCATGATCTTTCGTCGATGCCTGTGCCGGACGGGTTGAGTAAGTCTCTGGTTAGGAATGTGGATGTGATTTGCACTTCTATTTTTAGCCATTGTACTTTTGCGAATACCCAGTTATTTTGTATTTTCTTGTTCCGTTTTTACAATTTTGTTGTATAATAATTATGTGTATATTCTTGACAATGGTTACTTGAGCAAGATTCATGAAGACGAATGTTTTAGAAAATGAATTTTTTAACACGGCTAGAAAGCTTTGTAATTTCATTAAGTCCTGTTCCACAATTCATACGAATGTTTTATTTAAACCAGTCTCCAGAAACTCTATCTCTTTCGGCATGTATCGGGTGATTTTCTCAGTTATTTTAAACCTCTTTCCACCTACTTATTTTTGTTCAGCCTTCACCTACGGCACCTTAATGGTTTCTGTATACTAAAATGTTTTCATTTGATTCGATTCGATATTGTACAGATAACTCTGATGAAAATCTCCCTTTTCGCATTAATAATGTATGTTGGATACAAACAATCGATGATTGTTCAGACAATTATTGTGGTTGGGGTTACTTTTTGTGTGATAATGATGAATGTACAAAGAATGTATGCACTAAAAAAGAATGTAAAACATGTTATAATATAAGTTATATCATGTTCGTAATATCTTATCGACTACAAACAAAAGTGATACTTTTTGACAAAATGAAATATGTTTATTGGGCTTTGGAAAGTATTATGCAGATATGATCAATTGTAATAATTTAACAAATAAATATTGTTCGAAAGAATGTATTTTTCCTGAACATTATTCAATTGCATATCCATCAGTCAAATTTATTTATAAAGCAAATCGTACATTCAAAATATTATACCAGCTTATATTTGTTATGATATAAACTTATCTCAAAATTATTTTTTTCCAAATGTCTTTAATATATAATTTTTGGTGTAATGAATACAAATATTTTAATATAAAAATGTACTATTTAAGGCAAGAATTGGACAACTTTTTGTTCGATATACAAAAATTATTTTAACTATGTCAAAAGTCATACAATGCTACTTGAGCAAATTTATACAAATGTACAGTAAATAACAATGTGAATTTAAGCATACTCATGTCAAACACATCGTCTATATGACGGATGTGATGATTGTTTGAATAATGACGATGAAATAATAAATAATTTACAAGATACTAGTAAAATTGATTTATCTGATCGATTTCATTGTCAGACAAATGGCCAATGTAGACATCGGAGAAAACTTTTAGATAGAATACAGATTATTTGGATGGTTCAGGTGGAAATCATAATATTATATTAAATGATTATATTAAACATCAGACGATTGTAGCTGTGACTGGATGTGTGGTACATTAAAGTTCAGTATGACTCATCTTGGATTTTATGAGGTCTGCAATACTCATGTTGATGTATAATTAAGCCTTCCGCCACGTCAGAAACATAAATTTTTTTATAAAAAGTCGATATTTTGCTAAACACGTCATCGGATAGCCTACAGTATCTACTATCAGGATACAATGTTATATGGCCCTCATAGAAGGGTTATAGAGGTTTTGGGAAAAGTTTTCTGAAAATCTTGAAAAATTGACTTGTCGATTAAAAAAGTAAATCAAAAATCCTTTTTAGTAATACCAGGAAATAGAGCAAATATTTCTGATCAAATGAGATTTGTGATTAGTAAAACATTTTCACCAAAGTTAATGAGACTTTTTCGAGTTTTGAACATTTGATGCTGACCATTAATTTCAAAAGAAAAATATCAAAAATCCGGCTCTATTAGCCTCTGGCCACATGTGTTTTCGTCAATTTAAGGCCAATTGAGCTCTCCACAATGTTTCGTTGAGAGCTACGAACAGTTCCATCTTCGAAATGTTTAATCTACTTAAATATCTGATTGCCGTTTTAGATTAGTTTGTAGCTTTATTGTGATAACTTTTTGAAAAAGAGCAAAAAATGGAGACCGTTAGCTGGACAAGCCGTACGATCAAACAAGTATAAACAGCAAAAAGGGGAACGAAGACGTAGCATCGTTAGAGTGGAAACATGAGAAAGTTTTCAATTTTTACAGTATGAAGGACCGGACGGATTGTATTAAATCTCAGGACTTAGCGGTTTTGAGCGATGCTCTTTTCGATGGTAACTCGAAATAATTTTAAAAGTGTCGGAAGTAGGGTTTCCAGAAAACCACGGTTTTTCACTTTCACTTATAGAAAACAATTCTTTTAAAGAAACACTGGTCTGTAAAAATATTTCAAATTAGCGGTTTTATACAGAATTGAGTGAGCTGTATTTTAAAAAAAGTTGGACTCTCCAGCTCACAATCTGAAATTTTTATTTAAATTTTAAAATTTGAAGTTTTAACTATTTTTAAGGGGAAGTTTTAAAAAAAGTTAAAACTTCAAATTTTAAAATTTAAATAAAAATTTCAGATTATGAGCTGGAGAGTCCGACTTTTTTTTATTTATATCCATTGAGCGGTTTTTATTGCTTTGAGCCTCCATCTATAAAAAATTATCAGATATCTTTTATGGATGATTCTAAATGGAATTGATGAGTTAAATTGTAAAATAGAGTATGAACTTGCTTATCCACATTATCTATGTGATAAAGATGAATTTTATTGTGTTTCAAATAAGAAGAACGATAATTCAATTGTATGTTATAATTATACATTAGCCGGGGATGGTCGTAATGATTGTTTAGGCAACATCGATGAACGTGTTAACGATTATTGTCGTCAAAACAATCCATTCCAAAAAGAGCATTGATTCCAGTCGTATAATAGTACAAAATTTTTAAATCCACCACAATTGTGCGATGGTGTACGTGATTGTAAATATGATGAAGATGAAAATTTATTGTGTAATTGATTGACTAAATATAATTATACAAACATTGATAAGAAATTTCTTTGTAAGAATGGACAATACATAGATTCAAAACTGCGTTGTAACCGATATTCAGATTGTACTGGTAATGAAGATGAATTGTTTTATAACATAATTGACCCAGTGGTGAATACGCAACTAACTGCTAGTTTACAGTTAGACAACTTTGACATATATCCTCTGTCTTTATTTATACAATCGAATAAAACCATTAATAAACAGGAACTCGCACTATTATTACCATTTCCAATTCAATGGATAACAAATGATGATTTAGCTTACCTTACTTGGTACTGTAGTCAAGATATACTGATTCAAAATAAACAACAAATTAAAAACTATTGCTTATGTTTATCTGCTTATTAAGACGATCGTTGTGAATATCAACGCGAACGTATAACAGTTCTGTTTTAATCGGATACATCAGTTAAATATTCTGAGCAAGTAAGTATTACAAAGTTGATCTATTATTTAACATCAAATGATACTAACGAAATTGTTGATTATGAATAAACATTTCATGTTCCATATAATAGAAATTGTCATATACTCAATATTTTGAGAGACCTCGAGTATATTTACTATACCCATTGCAACAGCAAATAACAAATAAATTGTATTTTATTCGTATTGATGCATATACCGTTACAAAAGATAACTTAGATTTTCAAGCTACATGGCATTATGATATAAAATTTCCCGTTTTACCTGTTCAGCAATTAGTATTGCATATAAACTTGACGGATAAAACATTACCCGTAGATTTAATTATTGTGTGCAATGTAAACATGATATATGTGTGCCATCTGTAAACATAATCAACAAGTGTAAATGTAATTGTAATTATGAATATACAGGGTTACAGGTAATATTGAATATAATAAAACATGTTCAAACGGTTCATTATTCATTCATAGAGGAGAAAACCCAAAATTATCACCAATTTTGTTTATGTACGTTAAATAAATTCGGACCAACATGTCGCGTAATAATAGACATATGCAGATATGATACATGTTTAAATAACGGTGTTTGTATTTCATTACATGGAAATGAATCTTTTACTAGGAAAAGAGTTTGTATATGTAAAAATGAATATACTGGTTATAAATGTGAAAATAAAGTTTGACTATTAGACATACAGTGAATATTTACATATTACGTACCGATTCAACAGATGTCCCACAAAAAAAACAGTTATTCTAGCACATGGCCGTTGTTACAATGTGTCTATATTTAGCTAATTAATAATTCTTATTTGGAAGATTCATTCAAATAAAAAGTCCCCTTAAAAAGTATTTCTTGCACAGTGGCCCGCGTCATCGAATCATTTTCGAAAGTGTATGTCAATGCACAAGGTGTTCGTTGCATTCAGCACTACCGGATGACATATTTTATTTTAGTGCGTAGATACAAAGTTTTAGGTCATAAACTAGGTCCGTGTTAGAATTCTGCTTGTAATCCTCGATTTTCTGTAACAGAACTCATATTTATTAATTAATTTAAAAAAATAGCATATTTGGAATCAGGATCTAAAAATGAATCGACTGGTGTGTATTTTGAAATTTTTAGTTGATTTTCATTTTTTGGTGGAAATCTCAATAATTTTTCAACGTGAAAATTCGAAAAAAATGAAAATCAACTTAAAATTTCAAAATACACATCAGTCGATTCAGTTTTAGATCCTGATTCCAAATATGATATTTTTATTCCTTAGAATATGAGTTCTGTTAACGAAAATCGAGGATTACGAGCAGAATTTCTGACACGGACCTAGTTTATGACCTAAAACTTTGTATCCACATAGTCTGCACTAAAAAAAAATATGTCATCCGATAGAGCTGAATGCTTATCTAACCCATGAGTTATTACACACGTATACCCTTGAAGGTGTCCTCTACAAACTGGGAAAGTTTGAGAGTGTGTGTTTTACTCCCGCTAAAAATTTACAATTGTCCACGTTGATGTCCACGTTGTTGCGCACTGTGTGAGGGAGGGAAGGGAGATTTGGCTGTGAGTGTACGAGCATGAGAACAAGAAAGACGTCTTACTGATTTACTAAATCATGGCATGCCCTAACCTGACGTACCCTATCTAACTTTAGAAAACATTTACTTAGAGAGGAAGATTACATATACATACACTGGAATGAAAAATACCAACTGCTAAATTAATCTCCCTTGCCTCGAACGGTGGATTCAGCTCGTTTGCTGTAAGAGAGAACACATACAAGAAGACATACACACACAGACATGTAGCTCAATTTACTATGACTTTGTTTTGAAACAGTTAGAAAGAGGAAAGATGATCGAACCAAAATACTAACTGAATGAGTCAAAAGTTTTAAACAAACGTTGTTTTTTGGATTGAGACTGCTCTTACAAATAAGGTGTCAATGAGCCATACTTGAGTACTATATTATGCTGCTGAGATTACTTTTCGTCTGACTGTCTCTTGAGAGCTTATAAAGAAGATATTGATATAAACGACACATTACTTTAGCAGAACGAACAATCGTATAGTCACGTAATAAATGAATGTTTCAATATTTTCATAAAGAACTTGATATCAGTAATAAAAAAATAAAAAATACAGGAGTAATACCCGTAATACCTTTGCATTTTGTGTATTGTTCGCCAGCAGATCCACTTGATCCACTACAACATTCGTATCGTAAATTATTTAGAAATACTTATTTTAATAAAAATATGACAACAATACATTTCGGTCGATTCAATTCTAAAATTGATTTTGCATTTGTACAAATATTTAAGAATCCAAATAAATTATATGGTAAATACTATCTTATCATAGGTAATAATATATCAGTTCTTGACACACCATTCACTCTTCGTCCGTGATATATAAATACAACTGTTATACAACAAAAGTATTGTCCGTTTATTGATCAATTATTCAATCGAACAATTGTTCATTGAAACGCGCTAAATATTATCAGATGGCGTGCAGAAACTAAAAACAATTACACTGCTTCCACGATAATTTTGATAGATTTTCGTTCAAAATCGAAATAACTGTTCTGAAACTAATTATTGCCTTAACAATGGCCGCTGTATACAAGATGATCAAAGGTACAATCCATTAAGCAGTATTTGTGTATATTAACAATGTTATTTTGGCGATGTATATCAAAGTACAAATCGCATTATTTCATATCATTGGATGCATTAATCGGAAAAGAATTGATCATAGGCAAACAAGTAAGTGAACAAACCATTAATTATAAAACTTATTTTATCAGCTGGGTAGTTCTTTTAGGAATGTATCAGACTTTACATCGACTTTCTGCCAATCGTATGGCACTTTCAGGACTAGTAGAACTCATTACGGTGATCATAAAAATCATCTTAAACATTTTTCAAACTGGCCGCATGGGGTCTCCCGGGCCACAGTGGGCAATTAGGCAGCAATTTGGTCAGAAAGATGAAGTTTGATTTTCTTGATTTGAATATTGGCCTATATACTTCAAGTGGCGGGCTATCTAACGGCAAAAGAATTTTTATCCTAAGTCCTTTCCTCTCGGGAAAAAGTTAGTCGGAAAAATCCTTCTATTATTTTGTACCTTTTTGGAAAAACCGCATTTTCTCGACTTTTGTCAGCATTAATCTGAGGCCATATTCGAATCATCGGAAGTTAGGCTTCCAATCAGCATAGGAAAAGTTTTTCTCGATCCTCATTCTTAAAAAAGATTTTGATCTTTTCTGGAAAAACGTGATTTTTCAAAAGCTTCACTCAATGCAATGAGATCGCTAAATTTTCCTAAGCTTCAAGAACCTTCATTTTTTGCGAGGATGAGCTCTAGGACTACTAGATTTAGCACAACTAAAGTCGAGGAACCACTCAAATCACAGATGAGTGCTACCTTATAATTAGGGATGCTCGGTTGTCGGTTCCAGAACGGTAATTCTCGGTTCCTGCTCTCGAGTTAGAATCGAAATGAAAAGAACCGTGGTTTTCGGATTAACATCAGAAAATAATTTATCAGGCAGTAACAATTCAACAAAATAGAATTCACTTTATAGTAAACGAAAGGATTCTTCTAAATGATGACAAGCAAATATATCTTTTTATAGCTTTGTCAATAGTGTGTTTTCATTTTGTTAAAAGAAAGGAAGGGCAAAAAGTCTTGGTTCCCAAAACAAGGAACCATCTAAGAAATCGTAGTCAGAAACGGTGGCGCGATTCTCGATGAAAAATCGAAAATAAGAGAACTGCAGTTCCCGTTCTTAATGAGAGCCGGGAACCGAACATCCCTACTTGTAATCTATCATCCGTGAAATATATTTCTCATATTTAAATCATGCGAGAAGAGTACAACCTTAGCTCATAAGTCTACTGATAAAGCTTTGATTATGCGTATTGTGAAGCGTAGAACATTAGCGCAAAACCGACTTTTTATACGGAGAACAGAATCGGTTCAAATTTTTTTTCTGAAGAGCTTATTATATGAATCGACGGTCAGCAAAGTATCTCTTGATTCAAATCACTTTTCGC
>CAJNOQ010009182.1:0-10500 GCA_905250885.1 Didymodactylos carnosus | reverse complement strand
ATTAGGTTTTCTAGAAAACGGGTTTTTTTCAGAAATCTCTATCTCAAGACCCCGAGCTGTAGCATAACCTTTCTTCTTCGAAATATATAGAACTCGACACGCTCTTTCATTTGATACCAACTTCAAAGTTCTACAATAGGGAATATGGCCAGCAGACGTTCTCCAAGTTAGGCCAGATCCATCGAAAAATGCATTTTTCCGCTGCGAGGGTAAAATGGCTATGACTTTTTTTCTAACAAGGCTAGAGACTTGCGGTTTTCACCATTCGGTTCAGCTTACTGAGCTCTATAATATGATGTAGGTCTCGTCACTGACGTCAAAGGTCGGTGTAAATGATGGCAGGTTTTATATGGATTGAGCCTATCCGTCAATGCCGAAAACATCACTTTCCAGTAGTAATATCCGTAAAAGTGAGTGTTCGCACTTTCAACTAGAAAGGAACTACCAGCCCTTTTGTAGAGTTTTGAAAGAGCTTTCTATTGATATATAATGTAGACCGCAGTCTAGGTCCTTTCATGATGAAAAAATAGAAATATTATCGCGAACGATGCTGAAAAGGCCATTTTTAACATTAATATTCCAAAAGCGTGGGTGTTCGCAGTGTACATAATAACTGAGCAATAGATAGTTTTATTCGCGTTTAAAGCTGCATGGAATGGTAAATAAGACTTTCCTTTAAACTTGTTTCATTCTGAGGAAAGTACGAAAAACACATCACAATGGGTTCGCGAATCTAATGGTCATAGTTAATCGATTTTCTCACAGATATCAAGCCCGAAGGGAAATCAGAGATCTGAATCACCATAGAAACACATGCTCTTTCATTCTAGACACCTTTTGTATCTGCGTGGATCCCCTTGGATCCGCATGGATATCGGAGCCGCTTCTTACGGTTTTTTTTCAGAGTTTTTCAACATTTTTTATCAAAAATAGAAGTAACTGTATCAGAAAACAAGTTTTCTCTTGTCAGTCTTAGAAGTACCTCAATCAAATGAGACAATAAGCAAACAATCAAACAAAAAAGTTTTTTCTCGCAATTCTTTCATGCATACCGTACAATGACTATATGTTTCAACTATAAATGAGAATTTTGTTATGTAATCTATATGAATAGTCATCTGTAAGTAAATAATCAGAAAGAGAGAATTGTAATAATTAATAGTTTGTTTACGGAAAAATCGTATTTAACTTTAAGAAAACGGCTAATTTAAAAAGTTTAGAAAATATTCGACTGCTTTTTTGACTAAAATGTCGCAGTTTGGAGATTTTTGATTCACCTTTTTTTTCTCTTCTTCCTACTGTCAATAACCTGTTTTTTTTTAAAATTCTACTTTACTCTATAGAATTAAGAAGAGAAAATCAGAACATACGTACGTTTTAAACAGAAAAGAGAGAGAGAACATAAAATGAAAAACAGAGAGTTATTGTACCACGTGACTTTTGAAACTGGGTTTTTTCACACATACACAAAAATTATCGCTTTCAGTAACAACAAGATTGATTTTCAAAGATATCATTTAAAAGAAATTATGCTGAAAACATGCTGGGAGACAAAGTGCGCCTTTTAGACTAGCGTTTTGTATCCGTTGAGGTTTCATCCACCTACTAATAGGCATACATAGGAGGTAAGAAGCAATGTACATCAGCAAAGGATAGAGCAAAGCTTTGTAAACAAACACATTTGAACTAAAATTCGAAAGAAACAGAAAATTTCAGATGAAAGTTTAGGCTTAACAAAATTTAGCACGGACGTTATTTTGGTAAGAGTGAAAGGAGCATCAAATTATGAACACAGTACAAATTATGAACGCAGTAGTAGTGAAGAGTCGTTATTGTTTACGAAATGTTCAACGTTGTCATAGAATGATTGGTGAAATTCATAGGCAGAAAGAAAAGACTGTTGCAGAGAACATGCAAGCAGATTGGTCTTCTCTAAGTCGTTTATTAAAAGTTTGTTATTAGTAGTTTTTAATTCTTTTATTTCTATGTTTTCTTTTGGGTTTATAAACCTTCGAATGCGTCTCCAGAAAGAAGGATCTGCTGAATTATTGGTGTTAGTACACGGTTTTTTTCAGCTGAGTTTCTTTAATTGAGATCTTCTCCTTGCGCATGGTTCTACTCAGCTGCCTGATTTAAACTTTAAATTCCAATAAACCGATTTTGTAATATATTCAAAAACTTTCTTTTCTAGTGAATCAGTTGGCGAATATACCCTCGGATAGCTATTCGATATTTAGGAAGCTTTCTAATAAAAATAGCTTTATTATATGCTGGGGAGATAGTCTTAGTCACTGAGTTACTAATGAGAATACTACCAGTAGAGTGACGAATAGAATTTAACAAAGAACAAGAGATGCTTGGAAGTTCATTACTGAACGCAGACCAATCGTTTCATTTAGTGGAAAAACATTGAGAAAATGAAATAAAATTTAAAACATATAAAAGTTCATATCGACAATGATAGAAAAGTGACCATGCGAAGACCATAGTTGACAAACTTCGAAAGATAGGCAAAATGGAATTAGGTTCCAAGTTATGATAACAGTATCCTGTATGTCTTTAAAGGTACCCCTCCCCTCTTTTTGGGCTTCCCGTAGAAATACTGTGAAATACAAACTAAAACTCATTAAAACTTCGTATTTACAGAACTGATTGGAACACTTTTTCGTTTTTGTTTCGAGCTTTTAAGTATTCCCGTTCACCAGTTTTGCAGAAAGCTCGGTTTTTCATTGGACCGCATCAAAAGAAAAAATTAAAAAATAGAAGAAGGTCCAAAAACATGATTGTTTGAGATGAAACACTGTATTGTATACGAAGTCGTATTTCATCATATACCGTCGTTTCCCTTCTGACAAAAAACGATATCGTAATACTGCAGGTGAAAATACAATACGTGTACGTCAGATTACTATACTATTTACCGTTTTGTATCCAACATTGTACACGATAGTTTACGGCAGTCGTAATCATGGATCTGGGTAATTTCATAATTGTACTCTGCGTATAGGGAGATTTGGGGAAGTTTGGCAAGTTCGAAGCTTTCCTAAATTTTGCGAACTCATTCGAGCGAGCACGTGTCTGTCGAACGTAATTTAAATTCGAAGAAAGTGCACTGTGTCAATTTTTCAGTAAACGTTCTGATCATTGCTCACGAGGGAAGGTCCCCAAGTGTCAAATCACTTTTTCCATCAAACCTCGTGGGTTATAGGTATTCGACCACGCTGATTCCGAATATTACCATGCCAGCGACTCTTAGACCTTCAGAGATCCTTTTGCTGGAAAACTGGTTTTCTAGAAATTTTGAACCAAAAGTTTTCTTAACGAGTTATAATTGTAGCCCGTAAATTTCTGATTAAAATGAAACATCTCCCAGATCGACATAACCTTTTTGTGCAAAGTTATATAATTTAGAAGAAAAGCCCTGAATGTTCATTATCTGCTCAAAGCTGCGGAAATACGAAGGGAAAAATTGGAGCTTTAATTAGCATATTTACATCAACATATGCCTGGTTTTCAGGATTTTAGCTGCAAATCTTGAAAGACTTAAGTCAAAATTATTTCTGGGCTTTTAAAACCCTAAAAATATCTTCCAAATCCTGAAAATCGATTTGGTTTTCTGAAAAACCTTTTTAGTTAAAAATTATGAAAATAAATGAGACACAATAGAAGACCCCTCTGGAAACTTTGTACGCTTGGACATACTAGAAGACCCGGGGTCTTCTATTGCGGGGAGGGGTTTAGTTGGTACTTACGCTGCAGGTAAGCGTAGCTGCAAAATTTCCACGGTAACTGCGCGCAAGTGCGGTGTAGTCTTCATAGCGATTTTCAAACTCAGGAAAACTACGATCACTGCGACGCAACTCCGCCTAACTATGATCAGTGCGTTGCAGATGTGCGCACTTACGAGGAAAATTTCGCAGTTACGCGTAACTGCATCGCAATCTGATCGTAATGGAACACATGAGTTGCCTCTCAACTAAGTCAGAATAAATCATTTTCAATTGTAGCTTTTTTGGCAACTTCCCACGGAAAAAAATTCGGAAGAAAACCGTGGTTTTAGTGAACCTCGAAAGTCAGATCGTTTATTAGGTTTTTAAGCACCGATCAAAACCGCGGTGAGAACAGAGATAACCGCGATTCGATTTGCAAAAACTTAGCTCGGACCGCGGTTGTCTCTGTTCTCACCGCGGTATTTAAGCACCGCGGTTTTGATCGGTGTGTAAAAACCTAATAAACGATCTGACTTTCGCGGTTCATTAAAACCGCTGTTTTTTTCGAACCATTTTTTCCGTGGGTTCGAAGAATGAGGAACACTAGTTCGATGTGAAAATAAGCTGAAACCTTGACTCCGGTTAGATCTTGCTGGAATTGAGCAAATTCTTCCTTTTTATTCTCTGTTTCCTATGCTTTCAGGTTTGAGCTCAGCAAGCCCAACAGGGCGAGACGTTATTTGCTGCAAAAATAGAATATAACCACTCTAATTCTATCACTCACCAGTACTGGCCATTACCGTTGAATCTAAATTAGTACAGTTTACATAAAACTAAACATCTTGTCTGTGACGTGCTAGTGAGATTTAAATCGGAAAGCATCACGCCGAAAGCGTCTTTCTCTTCATTCGATGGTGCATTGGAGCCAGATGTGTTTGTCTTTTCTTCTCGCAGTTGTGCGAGAAAATGACGAAATAGTTTCGGCGCGTAGTCAAGAAACAGATGCCCATTAGCACCTGTGTTTGTTTTATTGGAAGAGGAAACAGCTGAAGCGAACTTGGAGTTTGGTATTGGGGACAAAGTCTTGTGTCGTGTTGTTACTATTTCACCACCCACATCGAATGTGATCACAGCCTCTAATGATTTTGATGATGAATCGAGGCCGAGTTTTCGAAGCATCTTGTTGAATGGCACAGCAAGTGATGACGATGGTGGAGGATAAAACATGATTGAGTGACTGTTCTCTGACACTCGTAGTTGATCCAGCAAGTGGCGAAAGAGCATTGGATTGAAATCGAGAAAGATGTTCCCATCTTGATCATTGCCGAATTTATGTTCCCACCGACCATTGAACATTGTAACAAGAACAGAGTTCGACACGCGAGTCAGAGTCTCTCGAGTTGTCATCATCAGTTCACCACCGACATTGAGTCGAATCACAGCCATCTTGTCGACAGATCGTTGCATTTGTTGTTTTTCTTCTTCGAATTTTTCCCGGTCGACTTTCAACAGTTCTCGTATCTTGACCAATTCATCGCTTTTCTTTCTATGCTCAATCACCAGGTGCTCAAAATTTGAGCACCTCAAAATTTGAGCAACTCTCTCGCTATTTGAGCCTCAAATAGCGAGAGAGTTGTTGTCGATACATCAGCAGTGGCTGAACCGCCGTGTATAATCTCAGAACGAGGAAAACGGACCCTGTCTACACACGTAGACGACCATGTACAGCATTGTATACGCTCCGCATTTTTGGGTATTACATGAGTTAGCGTTACAATCGTTTATCTTCTTGTGGACACGAAGAGAAGCGCGAAGATCAGTTCTTTGTTATCATGAGATTTTTCCCATCGATGTTCTTGTTAAATGACTGTTTCAAGAAGTCGAGTGAGATGAAGAGGAGCCAGTGGACTTGAAGAGAAAGAAAGAATCTAATGCGGATCGATTCATGTCGAGCAAATAGAACTTGTTCAATCATTGAAAGACGTTTGAAACGAGAAATATACGAATTGTTTTGTTCAATCGAATAAAGAGACGAGTGATCTCGTTCATAACTGACCAAAGCAAAGTGTCGTCTCTCACTCTTGATACAGATCGTTCTATCCTAGAAAATCGTTTATTCTCTTGTGTCAGCAGATTGTCTCGATAATGTTTGTGTCTATTTAGCGAAAGATTCGATTTTTTTGACATTCTTGTCATTTTATTCGATAGTTGATCAATTCTGTTGACTCCAAACAGAGGCAGACCGCAGAGAATTAGGCAAAAGAAATTTCGGTTTTGAAAATTTCAGTGAAAAGTGGAAGGGTGAAAAGAAAGATCAAACAGATAGTGCGAGACAATGATTGGATTTCTAATCTTTGAGCGGATGATCTTCATTCATCAGGATTGCTAGTATTGTTGAGCAGAGAGAAAAAAGATCGATTCGCTTTCCCTTTCATATAACACAGCTGGACACAAAGTAAGATTCTTTTTCCACTGGACATCGACAACAATCCCCGCTTTCAGTTGTCCGATGAGTCAATTCTTTGTCTTCGTTTATCCGATGACAGACTAACAAATGACTCTAATGATTGTACAAGCAAAGCGCACGTGTACTTATGAGAGTAAACGTATATTATTGGTAGTGTCGTCCCTGGTGGGATTTTATTTCAATCGCAGATAGAAAGAACAGAGAAAATGTGACAGCGACCAAGCATGTGTATGCGTTGAACCGAATCGAAGAGGATGAGAAAGACGCTGTGTCGATCGATCCGTCATTCTAAAAGACGACAGCTTCAACTGCTCTCGATTTTTACGATCCTCGACGCACAGCTTTGATTCTCGTTGATCCCCTCAACGATTTTCTTGGTGATAAAGGCCAACTGACACAAGTACTGAAGCCGGTTGGTGACAAAGTTGGTCTCCTTCCTAATCTCCGCCTAGCCTTAAATTCGGCTCGCACAGCGCATTTGAAAATCTTTTACGGATGTCATCATCGTTACGAGGACGGATACCACAATGGATTGCGTTTTCTCAATTCATCCCAAGCTGGTACGGAGAAAAATAAAATGTTTGCACGTGGTCAGTATGGTGGTGATTATCATCCCGATTTGAAACCTGAACCAGGCGAAACAGTCGTTGTCGAACATTGGACAGCGAGCGCATTTGCCAATACAGATCTCGACATGCAACTGAAAAATCAAGGTGTCGATCATATTGTCTTGGCAGGACTCGTCGCTAATACTTGTCTGGAAAGTACAGGTCGATATGGAGTTGAATTAGTTTATCATGTCACATTTCTGAAAGATGCCACATCAGCATTAGCGAAGAAGCCTATCACGCTGCAGTGGATATCAACTGGCCTGCATTTGCTCATGCCATTTTAGCGACAAAACAATTTGTTGAAAAGCTCAAAACCAATTAGTAAACTTGTTTTCTTTCTTACAAGTGATTTTTCCTTCTATTGATATTACAGAAAAACAGAAAATGAATAGGAGAGATGGACTCATTTATTTAATTCTGAAGTATTAACCGAACACCCAACCATCTTATACTATTCGATAGAGAATTTTAAGCTCTACAAAACTAGGTATATGGTGGCGTCAAGTAGAATTTCTGTATGGGTTAAGGGTCAAAATACTGAAAATCGGCAAATGGCCAATTTTTAGGATTTTCGATCAAAGTCTATCGAAGAAGAGTTCTGCCAGAATTCCGATCATAGGCGGAGATAGCCCAAGTTTAGGTGCACCTTTGGTACAAATTCCAGCTTGATATCTTTCGTCACCATGTAAAAAGTTTTCAATGAAAGTTGGTCGACCACCGGCCTTTTCAGCGATTTTTAGCCTGTATCTCGACTATTGATCGCCACGTTTTCCAACAAAAACTCCTAAAACGGGTACTTTCTGCAGAAGTAAGGTGCCGGTAAGTCAAAACTCGAGCAACATTTTTCTACGATAGTTTTACATGAATAAGTAGAGCTCATCGAGCTCGACAAGAATATTTTGTGCTAAAAAATTTCAAACTATTTTGCTAAAATGAAACTTTGATAAAACTAAGAAAAAAGCTGAGAACAATCGATTTTTTTTACATTTAGTCAAATACGCTTTTTTCAATAGGATTATATTTTTTCGCCCTTCCTGCTGTTTTGGGAGTTCGAACGACTTTTCTTTGAAAACGCGTCTGTAAAACTGCACCTAAACAGAACAAAAGTGAACAAAAATTTTCCTAAAACAGAACACTTTTGTTCTGTTATTTTGGATATTGTTCCCAAAAGGGAATCATACTGTTCCCTATTTGGGAAGAGAAAGCATGAAGTACGATGAAATACTGTGAAGTACCGTTGAAGTACGGTTGAACTATTGTTCGAAAAAGTGACTACTTCGAAGTACGTGAAGTATGAAGTTGCGCTTTTTCCCCCTTGTTTTTATGTCATTTTAATCGTCGTATGACTACGAAAACAGTAATGTATCCTTTTTTCAATTCTGCATTATTCCTTCGAAAATCAATTGCATCTCTGGTAGATTTTGATGTGCTCTTCCGAATGAGACCACTTTTGGGCAAATCAACCGGACCGACTGGAAAAATTTCATTTTTTAAGTTGAAGGTGCCTTTTTGGGCTTAATTAGTGAGGCTACTAAAATTGTTTAATTAGGAGAATACAACGTAGTATGATGCGTGGCACTGATTTTGGAAGAATAGAAAATTACGTCCCAATCAAAATATGTAAACATTGCTTTTAGAGTTTGTGCAGTTTCATCAGCAGATTTTCCTCTGTTTGCAATTGATTTTACAATGCTTCTTAATCCAAAAACTTCTTGGTCTTTCACAAATTCTTTTAAATTAGTGATTTCACTATAATATTGTATCAATTCTTTTACTTCTTTTTCGAAACGAGGCGGATCGAATTGTGTCGTATGATTATATGCTTCTTCACATCCTTTGATCACAATTGCAATTAACGATGCTAAGTTTTTTATGTTGCCACTCCATATATCAACCTTTTCTGATTTATAATGGGCGCAGTGTTTGAAGAAGTCCACTACTTCATCGTTACCGAGAATAATTAGAAACAGACTATATATTTGATGTATTCCTTCTGTGTGATCATTACATCTGGATATTACCGCGTTTCTTACGTTCTCTCTTCCTATTTTGTTTTTGGCTCGATAAAAAGCTTCATAGATATTCAATAATGTTGTTAATTTCGTGGAAATTTCACGGTAATTTTGTTTTATTTGTGCACATTCGACTAAGTGACCAATACTTCGTACTATTTCTGCGATTTCTTTTAGCTTTACCAAAATCTGATCTAGTTTGACATCTAGATCACAAGTGGACGGAGATTGAAAACCAAAAACCGATCCGGCAAATGAAGCTAAATCTGAGGCAGCTTTCAAAATATCTTGCTTTGCGGCGCTACTCATGGTGGCTAGAAGCTTTGCGCTTACCTCTAATGCTTCTTTAGTAACACAAGAGTCTCTTGTGTTACTAAATAATTTGATATCGTTAGAGCTCTCCATTGCTTCGAAATCATCGGCGATTGAAAAATCGTACTTAGCCAAAATTGATGTTGTCATTATGAATAATAAACATTGAATGAAAATTAAACTTCTAAGCATTTTTTATCTATAAAAAAATATATTTAAAGGAAAATTAAGGCAGGGTCCACGAGAAAACCGAGGATTGTGCTAGACAGGCATATCATGGCCAAAATCCAAATCTGAGGGTGAGTTTATATAACAAAGTTCAGGTATAGATACGCCTGATACGCGTTTCGATTCTTGCTTAAGGGATCTTCATCAAGTATGTTTGGGATCGTCATTGCATAAATAAATAAGAGAGCTTCCATAAGGTCATCGAGGACCATGCCAGAAACTGAAGCACTTAGGCATGCACCAAAAACAATACTGATTTTGAAGCTTTGGTTTTAGTTCTGAGGTTCTTATAGTATCGCAACAAAGTAAACTGTTTCTTCTTTTTTCCATTTCCTTTCTGTTTTCTTTTTCTCAATATGATCGGGGTCTATAAGATATGATAGAAACGAAGCGAGTCTAGGAGTATTATTTAACAACCTTCTAAGGCGGTAGGTCATGGCCTACAAGCAATGGATGTTATATGTCAACAAGAAGGTGCTCTATTTCTACTTCTCTACAAACTATTGGTATGACAACTTCATGTTCTGCCTTAAATAATCGAATGAAATAGACGCGAGTTGAGTCATGGACCATGACTCATGGCATAGAATAATTAATGGTAACAAATCGTATTATTGTGGAAACATAGGGACACATTACGTCAGAAATTTTTTGTATGTTGATAAGCCCATGGGTGGGCTGAATTTAGAACTCTGGCCCATGGGCTGGGCCGGTAGAAAACTAAATGACCCAGGGGTCTGATTTCTTCAGCCCAGCCCGGCCCATCCGGAGCCCTGGTTCACTAGAAAACTTGGCTTTTCCAACACAAAAAATTATTGGAACACTTGCGTTTATCGCAGTTCAGCTCCTCTCCAGTATTACGAATATGCTTTCAAAATACGGCATTCGAAAGAGAAAATTCTCCTCGTCACGCTGAGCTACTTTGAATTGAAATCGAACTTGAAAATAGGTCGGAAATGAAAAAACTCCTCGAAGACCCGGGATAAACAAACAGCGTTTTTATAGATTTTGACTACATCATTTTTCACTTTCAAATACACCATTTGAAAGAGCATCGAAAACTGAATATAGGGATGTGCTTGATGACACTAGGTAAGACTTGAATCTGAGTTTAAAACATGAGTTTTTCGTTGCTAGTTCATAGATGTCACTCAGACGAT
>CAJNOQ010009181.1:0-10500 GCA_905250885.1 Didymodactylos carnosus | reverse complement strand
ATTTTGGCTTGGCTTATTTTTGCATGGCATTTTTGGGACAGTTACTTTTTCAAGACATGAACAGTTGCTCTCTCAGCTGACCATTTTGCTTTTAAACTCTAGTGTGCGCGGACACACACAGTTTTTTTGCGGGGAGGACTGTTAGCGGCACGTGCCGCTAACACAAGATGTCACGTTCTTTTCTTGTCCTGTCCAGGTCGTTCACAATGGACATTCTTTTTTTCCATTCTTTTCTTTCTTTGTATATGTACAGTATTAAGCGTATGTATAATGATTCTCGTTTTTACTGTTCATACACGACGATATATTTCTTTCTTCGTATTTTTAGTCTCTACATACAGTAGTGTTATTCTTCTTTTTTTTTCTGGTATCACTCTTTTTTTCGACTGTATATATCGTGTGCGTTTTAGTATTTTTAAAATATATATATTTAGTTTACATCACAGTACGGTCGCATATTTTTGCGAAATCGTAAAGGGAGAAGCAGTGGTTTTTCTGAGTGGTTTTTTCACTGCTAGTGTAAGCAGACGCTTACATTCACGTAACATTAAAAAATTCACTAGTCACTCAAAAGACATCAGAACGAGTTCAAAACTTCAGGATACGATTATTGTTGTCCGCTAAACGTGATTTAGTCGGTGAAGTGTATATGATGACTCATAGGTTAAATAGCTAGCGTAGATTGCAACGATCACTACAATTCAAACGTCGGCCCGAACCCGACCCGTTTCGGTCTCCGCTCCGATACACAGAAATCAGCCATTACGAGTGGGAACGCGGAGAACCGTAAAATGCAAAAATTATTTTACTTCTCTACGCGCTCAGATTTTGAGGATAAGCTTTTATTGTTATTATCAGTTGAAAATAAGAATACCAACTTACGATTGTTTTTCATTCACATTTTAGCCATTTGGCCAACAGACATTCACTATCTACTGAGTCTTTGAATGAAGCATAGTTTTTTTACACAGGAGAGTGATTCATTATAAGATCGGAAAAACTGAAAAAAGGCATATTTCTGTTAATGGGTTTCACAGAATTTCCATTAAAAACCTGATCTTCTATCGGTTTGAGATTCGTCCAAGATTTCGTAAAAAGTCGAAAACACTTGAGTATTTCATCATTCATTTCTATTTTGCAGTGTATATAAAGGAACGTTTCTTCTATAGAATGAATGTGATTATATTTGCTTTTGAAAAGAACAATTAGACGATGAATGTCGTGATTGTCAGTGCATGTCTTTACTTTTAAGTGAATGATCGGCCTTATCGGTCGTCATCAACACAGTAGTTTTTTCTTGTCATTATTTGGTTCTCGCACTATCCAAGCGTGACGCAAGGACGATGTTGAAAAAACCCCGACAAGTATCTTTTGATTCCACTTCTGATAGTTGAAATTTTCGTCACTCACAGCACTAACTGAAACAGATTTACGTTTAGCGGACAACAATAATCGTATCCTGAAGTTTTGAACTCGTTCTGATGTCTTTTGAGTGACTAGTGAATTTTTTAATGTTACGTGAAACAGCCTGAAAACTTTAATCTTCGTAAAAAGATCTCCTAAAAATCTGCTTCAGAAACTTCTTATGGAAAAGCTTTGGCTCTAAACATGCCTCCAAGACTCTTCCTTCACCGCCTTTCCTAAAAAAACGCCTGTTTCTTTCTATAATGTATTTTCTAGTGTACAGTGTCGGTGTGGGATGGAAAAAGAGAGCTGGAGATTGGAAATAACATCATCCAAACAAGTAAGTGCGGCTCCAAAATCAAACAGCGGCCTTGTGACGGTTTCGTCCTACGAAAGTCTCAATGCACAAACACGATCGACGGCGACATCACGACTTCGTATCATTGAAAATTTTATTGTGGTTTGGTTAGCCTCGAACATCGACGAGTCCACTTCGGATTTTCAGCAATCCATCATTCAACTTCGCGCCATTGTTAATTCCATCAATATATTTACGGATACTGACAAGTGCGCCGATTTCCTCACTGAGATTATGGATGAAAAACCTTTCCTGATTGTGTCAGGTGCTCTCGGCCAACAGTTCGTACCTCTCGTCCATGACTGGTCCCAGCTCAGCTCCATCTATGTGTTGTGTAACAACACGCTGAAACATGAACAGTGGGAAAAGGATTGGAGCAAAGTTAAGGGTGTATTTACCCAGATTGAACCCATCTGTGACTCACTCAAACGAGACACTCGCCAGTGTGACCACGATTTACACCCCATCAGTATTGTGTCTTCCAATAGAGATCTAAATGAGCTCGATCAGTCATTCATGTACTCACAACTGCTCAAAGAGATCCTACTCAACATAGACTATGATGAACGTGCAAAGAACGAACTTATTAATTTCTGCCGAGAGCTATTCAACGGCAACAGCAATCACTTGAAAATAATCGACGAATTTGAACGAGACTATCATCTCCAATCACCCATCTGGTGGTACACGCGAGATTGTTTCATATGTGGCACGCTCAATCGAGCCCTGCGAATGCAAGACGTTGATATCATTATTAAGATGGGCTTCTTCCTACGAGATCTCCACCAGCATATTAAAGCACTGCACGACGAAGCATCGGATTCTCGAGCTCCATTTACCACCTATCGAGGTCAAGGAATGCTGACCAGCGACTTCGAGAAGATGCGCAACAGTAGAGGTCGTTTGTTGTCGTTCAACAGTTTTCTCTCGACGAGCACCAATCGGCAAGTGTCTCTTAGCTTTGCAGAGAGTGCCACTCAGGACCCGGATCTGACTGGAATTCTCTTTGAAATTCAAATTGATCCTACTCTGACATCAACTCCGTTCGCTCCACTGGATACCATCAGTTACTTCAAGAACATCGAAAACGAGATTCTATTCTCGATGAACACAGTTTTCCAAATTGGCGACATACAACTGATTGAAGGTCGACTGTGGCAAGTAGATCTGACAGTCACAAGTGACAACGACGAAGCACTCACAGCCCTGACGGAAAATTTGCGACAAGCGATAAGAGGATCGACTGAGCGACACCGATTGGGACATTTGCTGCGGGAAATTGCTCAATTCGACACCGCAGAAAAAGAATACACGTTATTACTCAAGTCGACATCTGAAAACAATGTGGCAGAAATTGCTCATCTCAATAATGAGCTTGGATGTATAAAGAATCAGAAAGGTGATCACACCGCAGCACTCGAGTTCTATGAAAAGACACTTGACATTCAACAAAAAGCTCTCCCTTCGAACCCTCCTTCACTGGCTACTACCTACAATAATATTGGCTCAGTGCATGACAACATGGGAGAGTACTCGACTGCCCTCGAGTTCTATCAGAAGACACTTGAAATTAAACAAAAAGCTCTCCCTCCGAACCATCCTTCGCTGGATACTACCTACAATAATATTGGTCTTACGCATGACCACATGGGAGAGTACTCGACTGCACGCGAGTTCTATCAGAGGACACTTGAAATTCGACAAAAAACTCTCCCTCCGAATCACCCCGATTTGGCTACTACCTACAATAATATTGGTCTTGTGCATGACCACATGGGAGAGTACTCGACTGCACGAGAGTTCTACCGAAAGACACTTGAAATTAAACAAAAAGCTCTCCCTTCGAACCCTCCTTCGCTGGCTACTACCTACAATAATATTGGCTCAGTGCATGACAAGATGGGTGAGTACTCGGCTGCACTCGAGTTCTATCAGAAGACACTTGAAATTCAACAAGAAACTCTCCCTCCGAATCATCCGTCGCGGGCTACTACCTACAATAATATTGGCTCAGTGCATGACAAGATGGGTGAGTACTCGGCTGCACTCGAGTTCTACCAAAAGACACTTGAAATTCAACAAGAAACTCTCCCTCCGAATCATCCTTCGCGGGCTGCTACCTACAATAATATTGGTCTTGTGCATAACCACATGGGAGAGTACTCGACTGCACGCGAGTTCTACCAAAAGACACTTGAAATTCAACAAGAAACTCTCCCTCCGAATCATCCTTCGCTGGCTACTACGTACAATAATATTGGCTCAGTGCATCACATGATGGGAGAGTACTCGACTGCACGCGAGTTCTACCAAAAGACACTTGAAATTCAACAAAAAACTCTCCCTCCGAATCACCCCGATTTGGCTACTACCTACAATAATATTGGTCTTACGCATGACCACATGGGAGAGTACTCGACTGCACGCGAGTTCTACCAAAAGACACTTGAAATTCAACAAGAAACTCTCCCTCCAAATCATCCATCGTTGGCTACTACCTACAATAATATTGGTCTTGTGCATGGCCACATGGGAGAGTACTCGACTGCACTCGAGTTCTATCAAAAGACACTTGAAATTGAACAAAAAGCTCTCCCTCCAAATCATCCATCGTTGGCTACTACCTACAATAATATTGGTCTTGTGCATGACTCGTTGGGAGAGTACTCCAGAGCACTCGAGTTCTTTCAAAAGTCGCTTGCAATTCGAGAAAAATCTCTTCCTTCGAATCACCCCGATTTGGCTACTACGTACAGTAGCATTGGTCTCGTGCATAACAACACGGGAAAGTATTTGTGTGCACTCTCGGCTCTAACAAAATGTCTGAAAATTCAACAAACAGCACTGCCAAACGATCATCGAAATTTTGCTTCCACATATAGTCGGCTAGGCAGAGTACATCGATCGATGAAAGACTTTCGGGCTGCACTCTCATGTTTTCAAAAGACGCTTGAAAATGACAGTAAAAGACTCCCCCGAAAGCACCCTTACGTAGCTATCACGTATTCTGACATCGGTGATGTACACCGGTTGACTGGAGACTACTCCACGGCACTCTCATTTCATCAAAAAGCAATCGATATTCAAGAACAAGTTGTTTGCGATCAATCGCATTTGGCCACCAGTTACAGTAATATAGGTGAAGTGTATCGAGAGAAGAAAGACTATTCAACTTCGCTCTCGTTTCATAAGAAAACACTCGAAGTCCGCGAAAAAACTCTTGCTCCAAATCATCCAGATTTGGCTCATACTTACCACAACATGGCAAGGGTGTTCGAAGGTCTCAATGAACACGATAAGGCGGCGGAACAGGCCGAGCGTGCCGTCGAGATTGTTCGTGAGACCTTACAGTCGAACCACCCTGACGTAGTGATGTTTCGACAGACTCTCGATAGACTACGTCGGAAAAAGTGATTTGTTTTCGTATGAACTTTAATGATGTTCTTGGATGCCTATGAAAATAAATAACGTGAATCGCATCGATTCACTTAGTCCATTGCGTGTAAGTCGAATGAATGTGTCGGAATTATTATTCATTCTGTTGTAACCCGATCTTGTTACTACAGAATTGAAGCATATTTTTTGCGATGAGAACGTCCATCCTTTCTAACTTAGTTTACAGAAGCAGTTGCTATACAGCCAAGGCAATTATCTGATTCCCAATAGTCGACCACATATTCCATATCGTTTCCACACGGCTCGGTGTGCTGACTTTAAAGTATGTGATCTGCAAAAGATCTTTGACGGGTCTGAATCAAACACAAAGCTCACGTCTCCCTTCGGTCGGCACTCCCTGGAGATTATACAGGATGTCTCTGTGTTTGCGTGTGTAGATCCATCGCGCTAATGTGTACCGTCACGCAGCGGTCAAATGTCTGTGTGTATGTACGTTCGTCACGTAACGCGCGCTCACTCGCTGACTCTCCACCCACAGCTCATCAGTCACATTGGCGGTGTTGTTCATTGCTCCTTGCATATCCACACAAGGTACCGCTCGTCTGCACCCGACCGGTCCCTTTACTTTAGCGACCTACATCTGCGCACGACCATCGATGACTTCGAATCAAAAATAACACTCACACCTCCGTATGCTCGGCGTTCGCTTCGTACCTATCCGCAATAAGTTATGGAATGTGTGTATGTGTCTACGACTATTCACAATAAGGTGTGTATGTACTAGCCTCACGCTAATGTCTCTCTCCACATTCGTCAGTCACACTTGAATCTGAATGTACGTACCTCCGTTGCAGTAATAACGAACGACATTCAGGGACTTTGAATTGCAAATAAGGCTCACGCCTCCCTGCGGTCGGCGTTCGCTAAGAACTATTTGCAATATGTTCTCGATTAGGTTCCTGTACGTCTCTCACACTAATATTTGTGTCTATGTATGACGGTCATAGAATGTTGAACTGTCTGTCCGCATGTACGACCGTCACACTAACCCATGACTATCTGTATGTCTATAACGACCCTCAATGATCTACGAGAATGATGGGGCTCATCCGTCGCTTCGTTCGGCGTTCGCCAGAGCAGTATGCCCCGTATGTTAGAATGTATGAGAGTGAGAGTGCGTCTCTTTCTGTTATCATAAAACAATGAAAAACATGGTCTCAACTGGGAATCGAACCCAGGACCTTTGGTTTTCCGTTCCAAAGCTCGAACCACTGAGTTATTGAGATCCAGCATTAACCATGTCATTCATTTTCTATGTTATGAATATATTACTGTATAATGTGAAATTGTTAGTTTTTAATGACCAGCGGCGCTACAGGATAGTTTAGCCTTATTCTTAGAAGGCGGCATAAGCCCATTACAACCTTTCATATACCAACCATTCAATATAGTCATATCAGACAACCTTAGAAGAAGTTTGAATTACAGATAGGGCTCACACTTCCCTTCGGTCGGCATTCGCTTGCGGCCTTTCCACAAGATGTCATGTAAGAGTTGTATGTACGTCCGTCGCGCTATTACCGGTGTGTTTGTAAGCCAGTCACACTACAAATGTGCCCATCCATTATTTAAGTATCTATGTGTTTGTACGTCGGTCGCAGAGTCTGCATATGTCCATGCGCATGTACATCTGTCACACAGTTACAACGACCATCTATTGCTTTAAATCACAGGCAACGCTCACACCTCCCTTCGGTCGGCGTTCGCTTGCGCCCTGTCGACAATATCTTACGCAATACGTAATGTACGTCCGTCACACACCGTTCAAATGTCTGTGGGCTTCCACGTCCGCCACACAGCGTGCTCATATGTCTGTGTGTTTGTACGTCCGTCACACAGTGTTCAAATATCTGTGGTATGTACGTCCATCACGTAGCGCCATCTGTCACTCTGCTTATGGATCGGATAGTTATACTTGACCAATCGGTGAATCGGGTTAAAGGTTGCAAGACTCTCCCCTCCGGTGGAGAGAATGAAGTCATCGACCAATAGAATCGACTGCAGAGGTTGCTCACACTCATTTTCTGATTCTCCATAGTTGAACACCTGTTCAATATCATTTTGAACGTGTCAAGTGAACCTGGTGATTTCGACCAATAGGATCCATCGTAGATGTCGCTCATTGTCACTTTCTGATTCTCCATACTCGACTACCCATTGCGCATCATTTTCATCCAAGGAAGCCGCGATACACATACACTCACTTTCTGATTCCCCATACTCGACTACCTATTCTATATAATTTTCACCCAGTAAGGTGCAAATGATGTTTTCCACCAATGCAATGCACCGTAGAGGTCACTCACCGTGATTTCCTAATTCCCTATAGGCGAATTCTATATCATTTCCATCCAACCGAGTCTCTACTGTTTTCGATACGAATTTTTCTCTGTCGCTTCTAACTAGTTTGCGGACAAACATACAGACATGCATACATACATACATACAAGCATGTTAACTAGATAAAACCCTTTCCTTCACAGTCAAGGGAACATTTCGACCAATAGAACCGACCCTAGGGGTAGCTCATCGTGATTTTCTGATTCTTCATCGTCGACTAGCTACTCCGTATCAGTTTCATCCATTCAAGTGGAAATCATGTTTTCCTCCAATAGGATTCACCGTAGAGACCGCTCATACTCATTTTCTGATTCCCCATACTCGACTACCTACTACATATCGTTTTCATCCATTCATGCGGAAATGATATTTTCTACCAATAGCAATCACCGTAGAGGTCGCTCATACTCATTTTCTGATTCAGCATAGTCGACTACCTACTCCATGTCATTTTCATCCATTCATGCGGAAATGATATTTTCTACCAATAGCAATCACCGTAGAGGTCGCTCATACTCATTTTCTGATTCAGCATAGTCGACTACCTACTCCATGTCACAAGTAACGCTCGCTAGCTGACTCTCCACCGAAGGATCGGGGCCGGTGTGCTAGTGGACTAGTTTTCGTTGTAGTATCGGTCGCAAGTAACCGCGTTTGTTTCGCAACAGTTTCTCACATTGCTGATCAGTCCGTGCATAGGTTTTCTATATTTTGTATTGTTTTTCGTTCATTTTATGGGGGCTCCTGTCTCTGCGCATTCGAGGGAGAGTAAGGGCCCAGTAGGTAAGGCGTGTACAACACGCTAAGAATTTGAGAAGAAAATTTTCTTGGTTTTTATTTTCTACAGTGTCATATTTGAAGTACTGCTGTCGGGAAACAAAATGATGAATATATTATGGGCATAGAAAAGTAAGAAAAAAAATAAAGAAGTGCGCAACACAGGATCTGTCGGTTTGAGTTGACAGGAAGTTAGCGGATCCGATTGGTTCCGAATATGGCATTCGATGTCTTGAAATTAAAGACAGCGTTGATGTCTGCTGTTGAATGTAGTGTAATATACCATGACAACCTCAAGCGGAGCCACCGGGTTCAAAAACTGTCAGGATCCCGACGAGATCTTTGCACCGTACAACGTAACGCGTCGATACGATACAGGGTGTTCATATATTATGTCAACACTTTTTATGCTGTATATTTCAATCCCAAGATTCGAAAAATATATTCTAACTCGACCAAAATCGAGGAAGGTTATGACTAACGCCGACTCATTCTTAATATTTAATTATTTAATATTTAAGAGTGAGTTTCGTCCTTGTCCAATATAGGACTGATCGGGAGGTTTTTATACGGTTTAACATTAAACGGTTTCGATCTTGCTGAAGGATTATCATCAGGCGGTTTAGCAACATTCCCCGACCTTCTTTTTTTTGCTTTTTTAATTTTTTGAAATGAAATAACATAAAATTTATAATAGATTATAATAGATGCAGAATCAAAATTGAAAAACCAGAACAAAGATACAAAAATGAAAAAAGGAATATTGACATATTCATACAAAGTGGAAGTTCTGTGTTTCAACAGTTAATTTGTTCATTTCTTCCATGAACGGCCGTAGCTCCTTCAATGTATGATTCTCCAGACATGACAAAGATGACTATAAAGAAAGCAATTACATTAAGGATGATTGATAGCTTTGAATACACATACTGCAATCCTTACCGAATCGCCGATATAGGCACTTGAATTGGACGGTTCAGGTTCAGATACAGCTTCTTCTTCGGTTGATGAACGATGTGCCTTTTCTTTTTGTGCATTCAATCTTTTTAACTTCTTTCGTTCACGATCACGGTAACGAAATAAATCTTTTCCATCACTTGTCATCAATGAACGTGCACTCCGTGTGGAACGACGATTTTCTTCACGAGCTAATTGCTTTCGACCTTCGCTTCCAGTAGCGAGAATCAGACGCATATAGTCACGTTGTCTCTCCCGATTATGCTGTTTTTTCCATGGTTCTTCGCACAGTCGAAGCCGGCGGACACGATTTCGGGTTTTTGTATGAATCATGTGCTTTTGATCGTGTGTTGCGTCCAACCGTGCCAAACGTTTTCGATCATTGTCTTTTTGACGTTTGAGCAGCCGTTGTTGCGCATTTAAACTCGCGCGATGCAGTCGTTGACGAGTGCATGCAATTTCACGTTTTTCAGTTAATTTATCGTTTTCTTCACGAGATGCCATGTGAATGGAAATGTTATCTAAAACAAAATATTTTATTTTGTTATGAGTAGATAGTGAATATGTTTTTAAATGAAAAGACAGACATCTCGAAAGGTATTGAAATACCAATGCAAATAGTGTACTGCTTTCTGAAAGTTTCCAACTTAGGATCAATGGTTCATAAAAAAAGTCAAATCCTTAGACCGTCAGTATAACAAGTGTACTGAACGATCGAAATCAAAGTAGAAATGTCAAATAAGCTAGATATCGACCAGACATGCATGTATTCAGTTTTTGATTAATTACATAAAACATTGCAACAGCGCGTACACAAAAAAAAAAGAAGAATGCCGACGCACAAAAGCTAGTAACAACAACAGTAAAAACGGTAAATGAGTAGGCCGCATAGACCCGTCAAAGATAGCGATAAAAACGGTCAAAAATCTCTTTAGTTTTCTTGTCTGATTCATGGAGTCTCTGAAGCTCCGCTTGTTGTTCTGCGCTCGGCTTGACTCTTAAAGCAGAATCCGGAAAACCCCGCAGGATCGCCACTGAATGGCGATCTCTGACCCTTGACAGTGGCACTAGCCTTGCGGCTATTTCTTCGGGCATCCCGCCAGGCAGGACAAGGTCGATAACGATGTGTTTCATTGTCTGACCTTGACATTTGTGTGTTGTCATAGAATAAGCTGGTATGATGGGCAGAGCACTCCGTTTAATCGTCA
>CAJNOQ010009180.1:0-10501 GCA_905250885.1 Didymodactylos carnosus | reverse complement strand
GTTACAGGCCTACTCGCAACTGTCTGTCATCCAGTACTCGAGGGAAAAATGGAAAAACAGTGGGCGGCAGTATCAAGCAAGCTTCTTCAGAGTGATCGATCAACTGAGACAGAACACTGTTCAACTCGATTTCGATACGCAGTTGTTTCCCATATTAGTGCACGAAATGTGTTATGCTTATTAGTGTATGCTAAATAACGAATGTAGCGAGTCTCCTGACCCATTTCAACCAAGTGAAAACACACGAGAAATTATTCATCGCTTACTCTACCCATTGCACACATCACATTTACCAGCTACGATTCGTTTATCAAGTGGGTTGTCGAGTTTGCTGTACGCGATCTTGACGAGGTGCAGCGAGGCAATGTGAGAAGTCCGATGAAAGCGGTCATCGATGTGCTCCGTGATGTGCGAGCCACTATTCGCTATGTGGTTGTGGACCTCCAGAAGAGAGAAACAAAGAGTTATTGGCACTGCTTCGGTGTGGCATTGTCGAATTCGTATTTGGCCCCAATCCTCAAGTTCAATGTAATGCGACAAGAGCTAGCTTTGTCATATCCACACCAGACAGAAAAGTGTGCGCTGACGTTCTGATTAAAGGCATGGTCGACTCATTCTACCCGGAACAAGATGATTCTTGACTCATTCGTCACATGCTGAAACGAGGGCTGATTCGACCGTTTTCGAATGGGGATTACCATCCGGGTGGTATCAATGTCAACAAAAATCAAATTCCAGTGGACGCAAAAGGCGTCCCCATCCGAAACATGTGGGCACTCGACAACATTGTTGAAGTGTCCAACTTCTACACCTACGTTCTCCCACAACCACTCGTCAATTTTCGAGCTCTGCAAGACGCGGGAAAATGTGGATTCAATATCTTTGACATTCTTAATCGTCGCAATCATCTCTCAGCGTTGCAGTGATATTGTTGTAATTTATCATATGTAGCTATTTGTTTGTTTTCACAATAAATTCAGTTAAATGATGCTTCATTTCGATTCGAATACAATTATGGATAGGCATAACTAAATTGAGGAGTTTCATAGAAGAAAAAAATGACGCTGCGAGGCATCATCCTCTCGGCTTGCACATGCAAAGCGCACGCTCCCAACGAAAAATGTCTTGACACAATGAGTGATGCAGAATTTGTTAAAGTTAAACAACGCCGCGCGCCGTTTGTTTCGTAATTAATGAAGAAAGAAGAAAGATAATGTTTTTGAATTTTATTTTATTCCTTTTTCTATACGAAATGAGTTTGTCTTGCTCGAAACTTTTACTGAGGATTTTAGCATCAGCGCCTATAAATTTTAGAAAGTCTTTTAACCTTGTATAAAGCCTCGTTTAGTGTATATAAGTATACGAGTTGTGCAAGTACCAGAAGAATTAGGAGACATACTTGTTATAAATAGCTTTTGATTTGGTATATAATACTTACAACATTAAATAGGGCATTAAAAATGTGAACAGAAAATTTTGTTTCTTCACTACATATTGAAAAAAAATCGATCCATATCGTCCGTTTCAGCGGCAGTTAACTACTAAGATAATAGTTTCTTATTTTAAAAATGAAACACGAAATCAGATATTTAAAAAGATTTAAAAGTAGTTACACTGAAGAAAACGTTTTCGAACGGTGAGAAAAGAAAAAGATTAATATAGTGAACAGCTAGCTGGTAACGAAATACAGAGAAATTAAGCACTTCTTTTAGAAATTCACAAACATTTTATTCTCATGTAGCCAACATCTTTCAGACTTACACAAATTACTTGTCCATGTTAACATTTAACTATGTTTTTAACGTTTTCAAAAGCTTTTCAAGATGGTAATAATTTTCCACATGAATTTATAAACATAAACATAGAAGTCTAAGAACTAAGTATAAACAAATGGAATTAAAATTATCGGGAAAAAGACAAGGACATCGAACAGATGACTAACTATGTTGTAAACGTTTTTAACGATTTGCAGCTCATCTAATAATGGGCAGAGTTGCGCAGAGGCATTGAATAATAAGCCCTGAAATCTCTAAAGTTACATTGACTAGTCGCAATTGAACTCAGTTACTATTAGTCCTTCAAAAACGTTTTGGTTGGACTAATCAAAGCGCGCAAAAATTCTAAATGCCTTTACTTAACGTATTTTCAATTGTATTTAACATATTATGTTTCTTCAAAAATGTAAAAAGACAAAAATCAGTATCAGTGTATTTAGACTAATAAAATATATGGTCTAGCTTTACAATACTGCATGATAGCTAAACAATTTCTATTCGTTCTATAGTTTCACGAAAAGTCTGTAACCACTACCGAACAGGATTCTTTGAAAACGCTGATGCAAGTGAAGCTGTTTAGTAGATTAACCTTCATTCATAACGTATGAAATTTCTGCTGATTTCAACTAATACACAGAGTTACTATGAAAAGTAATCTCTTTTTCTGTTGTTATAACTGCTACTCCAGCAAGTCCTATCTATAATAGTTAAGCCTTCAAACAACGTTAGACTAAAAGTAACAGAACGAGACACATGGGGGTGTAGCTCATATGGTAGAGCGTGCGCTTTGCATGCGCAAGGCACGGGGATCGATGCCCCGCACCTCCATTTTTTTTCTTCTGTGAAACGTCTCAATTCAGTTATATCTATCCATAATTGTATTCGAGTCGAGATGTGATTAGGTGAATTTTGTTACGTCAAAGCCACTGAGATAGCATTACTCATGTGGAGTGCTATAAAAGAAAAAATTTTGCTTTTCCAGGCGCTCATCACGCGTGGGATCCAATATCCAGCCGCTTCCGCGTGTAGAAATCCTGGATATCATGCGTTACCATGCCTGAATAAGCCATTCCATGCATTTTAATGCTGGTGGTTACATTCAGTGGCCACTGGTTACACAACTATTTACACTCTCACATTTGGGAAAATCAGCGTACATTTGGTTTTTTCACACTTATACAGAAGAGTGCGAACATGTTTATATGTGCCTAAAAATAAACGATTCTGGATCATACTGACAGTGTGAAATTCTGAAATTCTGAGAATCTAAAATTCTGAAACTCTAAATGTTTTGGAATTCGCAGTATACTATACTAACAGTCTGAAATTGCGAAATTCTCAGTTAATGAAATCCTAGATGGTTTCGAACTCACAGCTTAGTGACGGCGTGCAGTTCTGAAATTGTGAAACTCTAAAATTCTAATTTTTGATGACAGTGTGAAATTCTACAATTCTGAGATTTGAAGTGAAATTTCGGAGTTTGACACTGTTCGTATGCTGTGGATTCCAAAACATTTAGAATTTCGGAATTTTAGAATCTCAGAATTTAGGCATTTCACCCTATCACTGAATTCCAAAACTGTGAATTCTAAAACATTTAGGATTTTAGAATTTCACAATTTCAGAATCTGTGATTTTCAGATTTTGACACTGTCACCAAAAATTAGAATTTGAGAATCTCAGAATTGCAATATTTCACACTATCACCAAAAATTAGAATTTTAGAGTTTCACAATTTCAGCATTGCTCGCCGTCACTGAACTGTGAGTTCGGAAAGAAAAAAGGGACTTCATTATCTGACATATTTTACATTTAGAATTTCAGAATTTCGCACTGTTAAAAAAAATTACATATTTATATTACATACATATTCCAGATTTCTACAAGAGAAGAGTTATCTGAAAAAGAAGGAAATTTCGACATAAATTTTAGTTAATAACTCGAAAAACGGTCCGTGAGAGATCGCTCTCCTGTCAAAGAAAAAAACAGATAATAATTCATGTGTGAACATCCGTAAACACGTCTTAAATGAAAAGCGTATTAATCACACAGTTTTCTTTGCTGAATATCAGTGAAGTAGAAGAAAAGTGGAGCTAACCATATGAAAAACGGGTATACAAAAGCAAAAAATGCTTCGTAGTTTGATCGATAACATTCCCGAACGACAGAAGAGATGCGAAACAATTCGAAAAGAGAAAGAAATTAGACGACGTTGAGCACAAATCATTTTTCCAAATCCAAGTCTGGTAGTTATCACATAACCAAGATACCGGAATAATTGAATGAAAGAAATGCTGTGGTTATTATACAATAGTTGAAATAGGTTTTGTTTTTGTCGTAGTTTTATAAGAAGGGCCTTCGTTTTTTTAACATTCTGTTCTACAAGCCACTTCTGATAGTACAAATGAACAGTGTTTAACGCGCGTCGAGCATCGTCTCGCAAAATACCCGTCACACTATGGTATGGAGTGTCTGTAGGAACTGAAAAAAATATGCTTAGATCATCAGCATAAAAATGTGATATATAAGCCGAAAGATCTTTAACTAAATCAGAAATGTAAACAATAAACAAAGTAGGAGACAAAACTGATCCCTGAGGGGTGCCCCATTCCAGCAAAAAAGGAGCCGAACGTAAATTTCCAAATGAAACAAAAGCCGATCTTCTAATCAGCCAGCTACAAACCAAGAGTCAAAGACGAGAATTAACATGCTGCCTCGCTAGTTTAACCAGCAAAGCAACGTGTCAAATCTTGTCAAAGACCGACACAAAGTCCACGAACAGAATAAGACGCGGTCGACCGAATGAGACTGATACAACTGTATCATATGCATCCACCGTTAGTACATTCGTTTCTATATCTCCTCAAAGCATCGCTACTGCTGCTTTAGTCCTGAAGCATCTACAACAAGATCTGCTAAATATCACCAACAGTTGTTGCTAATAATTCTTGTCTATAACTCGTATCACTGCGAGCATGTGATAAAACGAATTGTAATAATGACGATGATGCTGATAATGATTATACTTTCATTAAAAAATGTACCTGGACAAACTGTAAATATCTGAGTATCTGTATCATCATCTGTCATCATCTACTTATATCGAACCAGCCCATAAAAAATGAACCTGCGCAAACTGTAAATAACTAAAGGTCTAAATATCTAGTAGGGGCACATTTCTGCATATAGAAATATCTAATGGGGGTACACTTTGAAATATCAAAATATCTGCGGCGGATGCTTTTTTCCGCTGGAGAGAAAATGCAGGCTGCAAAAATGAAAAGGACACAGTAGCATTTTGGTCATGACGCCGTTCTGAACCGATTATTATCTTCATCGGATGAAGGATGAACTGAATATAGTTGTGCATTTGAAAAACTAGTGTTGCATAATCGACATTCAAGGTTATGGTCGACCGTTGGCTGACGAATGTTATCGGTTGCATCGTGTGTAAAGAGTTCATTGATCATATCAGCTTCTAATTATGTCAGACTTACCCCAAAGATGTTCGTAGAATCTGAACTGGAGTTTGCTCTTGGAAAGTTAGTGTTTGAAATCGTAAGCAATAATATGCGAGGTACTACGCATAATAATACGCCCGAGGTTTGTCAGTTAGTTAACCGTCGCCGACGGTTCGACGTGGGCCTTTTAACGTCTTGTTTATGACAATCAACGTTATCTGATACATGTATCAGAATCTGCGCTTTGTTTATTACATTTTTTTTAATTTATTATTTTGAATTGCTATTTGGAAGGTGTGAATTCTTCTTTTATCTAAAATAGCTTTACGATTTCCCTACAAAAACCTTAAAACGCCGACCGGACTGACCATGACTTATCCTACTTTAGAAAGTCATTTCGTCAAATTCCAAATCGAAGGTAATACAATTATAGAACATGGCAGAACTTATTTCGTTATGTTACCCCTCTAACATTAAAGCAAGTTTCCATTGGTTTTTTAATCCACACGTTAAATTCTTCTTGCATGCATCTCAACTGATTCTAGACATTTTAAAAGAATGAGATCCATTTCGAGAAAAATAAAAATTGTGACGTCACATTATAAAGACTTCTATTTCAATAGTCATTGTCTATCAGAGGTGGACAATGGACAACCTTTAACTTCCTCACGGAGATCGCCTCCCAAACTTCCTGCCTCGTCATTGCCCCATACCTCGCGAAGCTTCGATAAACGTACTTCGCGGGGATCGTCCCGTAACCTTTCTGCACTGTCGCCGCCTCGTCCACCGTCAGCTCTTGATAAAGCTTTCCTCTGACACTTCCTCAATGATCCTCTTGAGTCCAGAAAATCTCTGCTAACATAAGCTATTCACTATTTCATCTTCACAAGAAGAACCATCATCTTTATTATAAAAATAGATCAAAATAAACATAACATATTTCGCTCACAAGAAAAATTGTCCTTCGCGGAGTTCGAAATTTTATGGCGAATTCAGGTGTTCTTTTAGATCACATTAAACAACAATAATTTAATGCTTAGGCGAGAATTACTTGTTTCTAACCAAAAGCTAAAATTATATTGTTGTCCAGGAATAACTCGAAATCCTTGACTAAGAGTGTCAGAAAAGAAAGATGAACTTGGCACTTGATAACAGTAAATACCCGAACCAGTTCGATCACAACTCGATTGAATTCCAGCACCTGATGGAAGTGCATTACATTGTAACCAGTTAGGTGTTAATGAACCAGTTTCAAATCCTCTATTAGACAATAGTTCTACTCCAGTTGCAACTGATATGACAGAAAGATCATCAATATTTATTGTTCCACTACTACTCAATAAGGTTATTGATACTGCTCCTTGACTATATGAACCAGCTGGAACTGTATAAAGAAATGAATAATAAGTATAACTTTGAGTATGCGCTATTGTGGGTGTAGGTAATTGTTGGTTTATTGGAAAATTTGTATTACAAGTAACAGATGAGACTAAAATATACTTGTGTAAGCTCCTGTTATCTGTGATGCTCTGAAAATGATGAAACTTACGAACTGATGAGCTGGTAGTTGCTATTGATATTGCTGCTGTAACAGTTGTAGTAATGACATTGATATTATTTGGAGAGCTTGTTGTTATTTCATCTATTCAGAGGTAATATTAAAAAAAAGGAATTTCACCGTGTATCGAAATGTTTTCTACTTACTTTGTTTACGAAGAAGAATAACAGTTGGCAGAACTGCTGAAATACTTATTACAACAAGTACACAAACTATACAGAAACCAAATTTTAAATATTTCTTTTTGCACTTGAATATAACTCTAGACAAAAACATGACAGAAACTTAGTTAGCATGATGGAAATAAATGCAACTTTGTTAAATCAATTAACGGTAAGTCTACGGTTGTACGAAAAAATATGGCTCGGTTAAACTAGGAATTCCCTCTGATAATACTCCTTCAACTCAAATGAAGTTTTTACAGTTGTTACTCCTGTCTTCCGAGACCACATTTTCAAACTTTTATACTTTTTTATACATCTCTGGATTCGCACTCTGCACGAAGTGGTTAAATGAGAAAGCACAGGATGGCGCTACAACACTACTAAATTCGTTCGTATTTGTATGATCCCATGCAGTACAGGACAGTTAGGTAGTCGGCTAGGTTCCTGATTTTGTCACCTTTACCTTCATTAAACCGAACTTGAAACGTGCGTTAGTTTCCGTTCGGTGTAATACTCCTGGCTGTTCGCGAGGTACTTGTAATTCTTTATACTGGACTGTATATAAGACCCTTTCCCGCCTTGCGTGAACATTAGTGGAGGTAGCTATTTATATGATTTCAAAGGTAGTATAAGTATCTCTGGTGATCAAGATTAGTAATTTGAAGCCCTGTATCTCGCACATGAATAACAAAAATCAAACAAAAAATATTGAATTAAATTTATATGAATTTTATCAAATTTACCTAGGTATGCACCAGTTACAGTTTTTTACCAGTTAACTGTAACTTTGTCATAACTGTGTAACTGTTATAACCGTAACTGCTCATAACTGTATGTAAATATTCTAGGGTGAGTTAGTTTTCTGCGATTTGCATACATTTTAAGAACAGAGACATCCTTAAAATGTATGCAAATTGTAGAAGACTAATCACTCTAGAATATTTATATACAGTTATGAGCAGTTACAGTTATAACAGTTACACAGTTATGACAAGTACAGTTTTACAGTTACACAGTTTACAGTTAATTGTAACTGGTGCATGCCTAAATTTACCATTCACAATGAATATGATCCAAATGCAACCTACTTGCTCCAAAAATTCAAAATAAATAGCTTATCTGGAATTCAAGACATCGAATGTTCAATTGTGTCAGGCATGTAGATGGGTGTTTTTGCTAGAAAGAGAAGGAGAGTGATTTTTCGCCTCTGTGTAAGGAGAACGAATGTTCAACTCCCGGTTTCATTCAGTGTTCGTGGTGTCGTAAAGTGTTATGTTTCCAGCACTTCTATATAGACTATCGCTTTCATTAAGCATGTCTTTTTTACATGATGTGTGGTTTGAAAGTTGCATCATTCATGTTTGTACATAAAAGATATCGGAGGCTTAGTTGTCCACTAATTGAAACTTTGATATCTTATGATTCATAGTAGCTAAAGATTTGAAACTTGGGGAGAGTATAGATCATGATTAGGGGTTTTTGAGAAAAAAATTTCATTGCTCAAATCATTAGAATAACAGAGAAACGACATTTTGAAAAAGTGAAAAAATCGCTTTTTTTTGACAAAAAGTCGATCATATCTCAGAAACGGAGGGCCATGGGCACGAACCGTTTTAGGGTTTTCTTAGTCTCATCAAGGTCTACTTATGGCTAAAAGATGGAGTCAAAAGCGCTGAATCAGTTGGGGCACTTCCCTCGTTAGGGCGAGGATGTGTGAAAGCCTTGGAGTCAGTTAATAAGAACATCAGAAATTTTCGGGATTATTTACAAGAAAATCTAATCATACCGACAATTTAACAGACGTCTTTAATCTTCTCTTTCTTAGATCAGATCAAAGTAAACAGCAAATAATTCGCAATTCTTATTAAGACGAACAAATAAACAAAAAACAATGTCAACTTGTGTAAACGAAGGCCACAGTAACTTCAGCAGTGTTGTTCTATAATCTAAATACCTAATCTAAATATGTAATATTGAAGTCTTCTGTTTACTTGTGTAATATATCAGGTAGTCCAAATATAATGGGTACTTTTTTGTTTTGTGTTCTTCTTCAGACGATGTGAACCTTTTTGGAACTTTTCTTTTTACCAAACGGTTGCGCTGTGAAATTCTCAACAAAGTCATACCTAAACTTTAATTTCAGGACGTCTATCAAGAAAACTACATAAATTAAAAGAAAGGAGAAAAACAATGAAAACTTTGCTGATTTGATATCTTTTTCGACTTGAACTTTTTATTCTGCTATTATTTCAGTAAAACAGTGTAGCAAAAGTGAGAATGCGATTCTTTTTGTACTTTTCAATGAGCTCTTTCTCGTATCTGTAAAAGGATCTTTTAGAGCAGATGGTGTGCTAGAGGGCGAAGTTTTAAAAATATGTCAAGAAACGACAACTCGCCGTTTTCAACAATGTGCACAAGCATGAAACGGGAAACATGATCCAAGTTTTGATTTTGCAGTTCGGAAGAGAAGAGCAATCATTTCCAATCAAAACCGAACAAACCCGATCGAAAAATCTTTTGTTTTGATGGAGTTATGATACTCTTACTGAAAGCATCACCACATCCAGAAAACGTTAACACAGGAAATCGTTTTTGAGTTTAGAAAGATTAAAAAATATCGACTATCGCTCGACTTAGCTAGCTAACTCAATATACTACCCAATATACCTAGCTAGCAATTCGAATTAGGTTATTTACTATTGGGCGATATAGCTAGCTAACACGATACATCACTAGATATAGCTATCTAACTCAATTTATTACTCGATATATCGACGATCGGTATAATACCTGCCCATATTGTTCGATAACATATTTTTATAGCCAGATATTCTCAAAGGCTTGGAGTTTGTTGAGAACTTCATAGCACATCGTTTGGTAAAAGAAAGTTCCAAAAAGGTTGAGACTATCTAGAGAAGAACAGAAAACAAAATGCACCCATTATATCCGGATCACCCGATAGTATTTGAGACCAATCTTTCAAATTTGCGCTCGTTCGACATCAGTACAAGCACATCGAACTTTATTTCTTTCTCTAAGCAATTGGCTTAAGGGGGATCTCCCCATTTAGATTTTCCTCTAGCGTTCCCAGTTTGTAGAGGATACTTCGAAGTATATGTTCTGAAGTTTTCTCAGCTTACTTACATTATTTAGCTGAGAAAAAAATTAATTACTTAAAAAAAATGTTGTTAAATTTTTGAGCACGGGGTTATTATTACAAAATTTCCTGTCTATTCTCCATTCATCATGAAAACTTAGTTCTTACCTAGATCGATGGAGAAATGTGTGGAGAATATTTACGACAAGAAAATGTGTAAAAATTTTTGTTCTTTCCTTCCGGTTATTGACTAATTAGTACTAATTAACATTAATTTAGCCTTGCGGCATTCTGCAATCTTTTCTCATCAATGTCTGTACAGGGTGAACTTGTCTGTATTTTTTATTTTTGGCAAGTTAAGTACTTCTGCATCTTTTCTTGTAAAGTCATACAAGCTTTTCTCGTGTCGAATAAACTTCCGGAAATGTATACATTAATACTTTTAA
>CAJNOQ010009179.1:0-10502 GCA_905250885.1 Didymodactylos carnosus | reverse complement strand
AAAAAAAAAAAAAACTGGCCCAACTAAGATAGGATCAAGTACACTGACTTCTTATTTTCCTCTATCTCGTGTGTAACCATTAATGTTTTCTTTTTATTTCTACTATCCGTCGAACGAACAAAAATAGATAGACAGTGTGGTTATATTATCGTCCACTGTGTGTATCCTTCGTTCGCTTTTAAAACATTATGCATAATACTCCTTCGCAGCGGAGCGAAATCGGGAAAAAATGTACATACAGCCGCTTCGCAGCGAAGTGAAGAACATTCATGCTAATTATTCTCGGTGTGTTCGCACACATGATAGACATATTTTATGTGTCTATGGGATTCTGGGATTCTAGGAATTACTCGGATAATTCGCATAGACGTTAGACATATTTTATGTGTCTATGGGATTCTGGGATTCTAGGAATTACTCGGATAATTCGCATAGACGTTAGACATATTTTATGTGTCTATGGGATTCTGGGATTCTTGCAATTACTCAGATAATTCGCACAGATGATAGACATATTTTATGTGTCTATGGGATTCTGGGATTCTTGGAATTACTCGGATAATTCGCATGGACGTTAGATATTGTATGCGTCTGTGGAATTTTTCTGGCGTTATCCGGCCTGCTCAGTTGTTGTACTACTGTTTGACGTTTACGTACTATGCATGTTATGATTTTCTAGTTTGGTACTTGTCAATTTCACAGCTGAGTTCGATTAGAATGAGCGTTGGTCATTCTCAGACATACTTGTGATTGACTTACATGGGTTGAATGAGAGCGGTCTGGCGGTTCTGGCTAACGTCTCTGAATTTAGAATGCATTATTGGGCCTAGGAGCGACAAGCTCGGACGTTTTCGAACGGCCTACCATGGTAAATCTGTTCCTGAATTTGTTTTTGTAGGTCTACGTTTTTAACCTTCTACTGTAGAATGCTGAGAACCGAAAGGTTCTGGCTCTTTTGGTTGAAAAATTATGCAAAAAATGTCCGGTCCGTTCGTTTTCTGCACGGAGAGTGTAGCAGAAGTAAAACGTGGTACAGCAGGTATTCTACGTGTCATTACTATTTTGAGAAAGTTTATTCAATCTGATTTTGCATTAAATTTTACTATTGTCACGTTCCTAGAACGATATATTTTAAGATATTTTTTCTTCCTTAGGTCACTTTGTGCGAGACTGCAAACTATGTTGGTAAACAGAATATTGTTTAGAAATTTTCAAAACTGTTTATGCTTCAATTTTTATCCATAAAGACGTTATACTTTAACGTAAGAGCAACTATAAAGGTATATAAAACGGTTCAAGTGAAGTTGAACTGATTTATTACAACAACAGTTCCCTCTATCTATCTACTTTTCTAACAACTAATTAGTTTATTGAACGAGTTATCTCCAAATTGAAGAAAAATATGCATTTTTATATTCCAAATTTTGCTCTATATATTCGACCATCTTCTTTGATACTCTATTTTTTATTGTTCTTAGAAGAAAGTTTGAACACACAAATACAAATACACAATTGCACAAAACGTGGTAGAAATGAATGAAAATAAATATGACACAACAATACTGAATATCGTTTCGCTTAACTAGAACAAAAGAATAGAAAAAGGATGCTAGATAATTAGATTTCCACGTGCAATGGTATAGGCACTTACTCTTTCACGACGGATGATGCGAGACCATAATGTCCAGGCGAGATTCGACATGTAGCACAATTTTTCAGATGAAACAGAATAATATAAAAAATTGTTGACTTCGGATACGAGAATGACTTGAGTATATTCTTAAAGTTCGTGAAATATGAAAAAATTTGTTCGCAGACTTGACTGTGAATGTTTTGATATACTGGTATATTCTCACCGATGTCCGGATTCATTTTATTCTTGCAAATCTCACGTCTGTGATTTTTAATATGAAAGCGATCAATCGCTAAATACATCGTTTTGAAAAACGTCGAATGTTCACTCTTCTTAAAGTGTTCTGTTTCATACCATTTATCCATGAAAAGCCGGAGTGTACACGCCGTATCGTACATCATCGCTGACGGTAAGGGACCATAACGTTTAATTCGAATTAGATGTAACAGACGACGGATGCCTTCTGAACGGGGTTGTTCGTCAAATCCAATAATAATTCCGCAATTGAGAAATGTTGCAACGAACCCATAGCTAGATAATTTTGATCTAGCTTCCATCCCGTCCCGATGGACGTTGCATTCATCGGATTTTTCAATAAATTGATTATCTTCTTCTTCTAGAATCAATGCTTTTTGTTGAATGGTTTGATTGTCATAAATCGGCCGTTCTAGTGCACTTCCGGATAATAGCGACGATGACAATATTGTGTCTTCATTAGCATTGAACAACAATCTATGTTTTTCACAATAGAATTTGGTTCGTTTTTGCTCTGAATAAAATCAATATATATTGATTATAGAAAACAGACTCGGAAACTATTTACCGTTGTTCTTATCTCGTGTTGGTGTCTCTGGGCACCCAAGAAGAATAGGACCAAGTTCATCAATCGAAACATCACATACGTTATCGAATGAACATACTAGACGATCGGGCTTCTGATGTCCATCGGAAACGAATACACGTGAGCAGTGTTCATCACATTGCTTGAATGAAATAAATTTGTGTCGTGTCCAAAATGCCACAAACATTGAATAGAGTAGTTCAGCGTTTTTCCGAAAATATTCGTCTCGTCCATAGTTCTCTATATATAAACGAACAAACAATTGCTATAGTTTATTGTAATAATGTTTATATCCCTTACTCTGATATGATTTTGGAATTTCAAATGACGCATTCCTATTCATCATAAAACGGAATCGACACAATTCATAAATGATCCAATTGTTTTGAAAAACCTGTGGATGTAAATATGTTTTCCTTCGATTTGTGAAAGATAGATCATCGATGTCTGTTTGATTGTCCTGAATTGATTGAATTATAAAATCGAACGAATCGGAGAAGCCGTTAAACGTTGTATGACAATGAATCAGATTTGCTGAATACGCCATGAATAATCGGAAATCAAACACAGTGAGCCCGTCGAAATGTAAATATTGACTCGATTGAAATTTTGCGAATGAAATAACTTTTTCTTTGGTTAAGCGATTTTGATAATAGCACGGATAATGATCGTACTGACAACATCTTCCTTTAAAAATTGTACAAGATTTAATTGATGCTAAGTCGAACAGAGTCGAGTCATGGCACGAAAATTCTTCTATTGATCGTCCACATTTTATACATTCCAATGCAAATGGTAATAAATTAATGACATTGACGATTTTCTAAACTTTAGAAAGGAAAACTTCAAACAGCATTTCTTAACTTATTCATACCCACCTACCGCATCGTCGATATCAATGCGATTTCGATATGTATTGATAATATCATCAACGTTCGTGTCACAATAGAGTTGTTTTTTGAACTTAAAATTAATAAAGACAAGGGAAGCACATATAAAACATTGTTTTACATAGCCAAACGCCTCTCTACCTACTTTTGGTTGATGTTTAAAAATTGAACAGAAACATTGTACATCAATCGCATCGAAGTGCCTGACAAAGTTCACTTCCATGATACGCCGAATATGTTCGATTTTGTTCGGCAATTGTTCCGGTAGAATGTCATACAATTTCCAGACAACGTTCAACTCTTTGATTGTCAATTTATTTAGCAATAACAGAATTGCATTTTGATCGTCATTGACCTCGACGATATACTTCGAAGGTGTCGATGCTACTACATTCATGGCTACTTCGTCTACAGACGCCAAATTATTAGATGTAATAGGGTGGAGATCTGAAAAAATATTAAACACACAATCAGTATGTATAGACACAAACATAACAGGATTTCTAAATGTATTACAAAATCCAAAAATCATCTGTTTATTGCGTGCTTGGATTACAAAGATACTTATATATTGCTTTATTATAAATGTCGCACGAAATATTATTTCCTTGCATGGGAACTTAATTAAAACAGATAATAACAGTAATAAAATAAATAAACAAAACTAAACTCAGAAAATATAAAGAAGACATATACAGATAAGCAATTATTCCTATACTAGCCGGTCTTTGTCATAATCTTGAACTGGCTTGACATAGTATATACACAAAAAATAGAAGTAAAAAAATGAAATTACATGTTGGCAGACAGTAAAGCAATGGTTAGCGAGGTTAAATACGAGTAAAAAAAATAAGAGTATGCTAGAAATACCGAATTGAATTGAGAATTATTAATTTTTCTCTTCCACTAGTAGTTTATCACAACTGGCTTATATAAAAAATTAAAAATCTTGGTATGATATGGATGAGAATATACATTTACTCATGGAAACAAAAAAATTAAAATTATTTTTCAATTTCTTCTCTTTCGTTTAGATGTCCCGATACTCGTCGCACTTGCCATCGCTACTTTTCTCTTCTGGGCAGAATAAAATGTATCGACAGCTAAAGTAGAGTGAAAAAAGGATGTACGTGCAAATTTCTAATTGCACACTTGCACACTTACCGTTACTCGATAAATCAGACAACGCCAATGATGTAGGTCGAATAACTTGATCATTTTCAAATTTTACATACTTTCGATAAAACGCGTTTGTATTTATCATGGCCTCAAATGATTCAGATAAACCATACGACGTTCTCGAATGAACATTCACGGATTCGATGACCGGTGCGTCGTTCTCGTCATATTTTATGGGGTGCCCATTATTGAACGATTGTAAAAATTGTTCATACGAGATTGAGTATCTCTTTAATTTTTCACAAAAATCCATCAGCGATGTTATATCTTCATTGGGACAACTTTTTATATATCCTAAATGTTTTCTTAAAGTCGACGAATTTGATTTTCTTGAATAATAGTAATCTTGTTTGAGCAGTCCATCTCTCAATAATAAATTGATAGCCGAATTTCGATTGCCATTATTTGAATGCGATGATACGCTTGCTATATCTGTCTTTGTCATTAGACAACTGCTTGATAATAGAATACGCTGACAACAGGAGATAATCTTTTCAAACGAGGTAGTATTGTTATTTTCATCTGTAGTCAGTGATGATTTTTCTTGTTTACTATTTTTAGTACTTGTTTTTGTTGGAGAGGGTGACAATACGGTGGCTTCTTGATCCATCGCTGCTGAAATTTCATTTGACAAAACTGAAATAAATAGAACAAAAATCTAAACTATACAGTCATAATAATAAATAATACAAAAGTAATAGTGCTATAGCCGATGAAATTACCTTTGTTAGATTCGCGAAGGATTTGTACTGGGTGCTCGTCTTGTTCTTGATATGAAAAAGCTTGTACTCGTGGTTGCTGTACGTTTGAATCGAAGATTGTATCTGTAAATCGGTCTTGATCGACAGCGAATGATGATGAACTCGACGGTGATATTGCTTGTTGAGATCGTATGTTTGTTTTATGCACAGATACACTTTCGGCCGTCTCATTCGAATAATTATCATTCGAATCTATAATAAACAATAAAGAAAACTGAAGAAAAGTATCCCATTTAGCGTGCTTTATTAGGATTATTACGTTCTTGATTGTTCGCTGCCGCTGCTGATTCTATAGTTTCAAAAGCCATTTGTATTAGCTGTCCAAATTTTGTTTTTGATGAATCAATCATAACTAAAATAGATAAGAAATAGCTTATGTGCATTTAAAAGCAAGGGTCCCGTACCTGCTTGATTGCTGCATGTATCGTCTACTATTTCAACCAATTCAATATCTTCATTCTGTAGATGTGCTTGCCTTACAGATGTTGTTGTTTCAGTTGGTTGTTTGTTGGCTGTTACAGCATTCATTATCGGTGAAGTCAATACATCTTCAATCATTGTGGTTGATTGTGCTATATTCACGAATGATGATAGCTGTGCTTGAGCTGAGGTCGGCAATAATGATTTGGTGTGATGATTTATCAAATCATAGTCGGGATCCAATTCATATTGTATCTCACCATCGACATTTGTTGTTCTAATTTTACCATCAGTAATTAATATACCAATTTGTAATCTCATTTCTGGATCATCTTCATATTTATGATATTCTCGTATATATTTCCGATCACACGCTAAATGTGTGACAAACTTTAACGATAGTTCACTGTTGGGCGGATACGATGACGACTCGTAAATTTTTGAATATTCAGCTAATGTCACATTGTAATTATTTAAATTTTCTTCGAATTCGGCGGCCTCCTGTGGATCAGCTGGAATCTGTCGCTTAAAATAACTAATTCTCGTTTTTTTCAGCCACTTGTCAGTTTTAATTAGTCTGAAATAGAGCAACAATACAACACATAAATAGAACTATGAAAAGAGGATAGATACGTTTACTGAGTCTACTTACTTGGATCGTTCTAATTCTTTTATACCCTCATCAAATTTGTGATCTTGATGATGAAATGGTCCATTAACGGTAAGATTCTTTGGATTTTTGCCAGTAAATGCTGTCCGACTAAATACATTATAAGGAGACAGAAGAATAATTCGTGCATTTGCTTGTTGAGTTGACAATACATTTGTGCTTCCTTTCATTGATGTTGACATGGGATTTAAATCAAACAGTTTCAAACTAACTTTGAATATGTGTTCGTAATATGACCATAATGCGAAACAGGTATCGAATTCGATGTACAGAATGGGCATTTTTTGCTCATTTCTTTCGATTTTATCATCCAAAAACAGACGTTTGATAGCTAATTGTGCTTGTATGATAAAATTTTCGTCTATTTGTCGAAATTCGTTGTGCCCGTCTTCGAATATGGCGTATTGCTCAACGACAGATAAAACACGAATCACATTTTTGAATATCTGAAATCCCGTACAGTAGCGGGGGAACAACTGTAGTACTTTTGCATGAAAATTTCGGCTATGTTGCTCGGTCAATTTTTTCCTCTGCTCATATAAATCTGCTGTTTTATTAAATGTATAATAACGAGCATTCGACTGTGAGTTCAGTGTTTGCTCTTGTGAATTTAATATCAATGATTCATCATCTAAAATGTAGAAACATAAATATATGTAAACAGAATTCTTTTTTCTTCTTACATACCCGATTCATCTCGAAACTGATATTCAATATCGCCAAATAGATGACATACAGCAAATATGTGAGCAAAGGATGCTGTTGATGATACTGACTCTCGTTTTTTTATATGTTGAGGACGTGTTGCCTCTTTTTCATCTGATACTGCAAAATATGTCATACGATTATGCACTCCATGATGACCATCATTTTGGCTAAATTGTTGTAAGACACGATTATACCGCATGCCAGTGGTAGCACCTAATATTGACAATTTGGCGTCTTCGATATAATCGACTGTCGACCCTGTTCGTCTTGTGTTATTTCGAATTCGATCAAATGCTTCACATAACAGTGAACTCTCTTCGGCCTTTTCCTTTGGATCAAAAACACCCAATTTTGAAAATGCTGAATCTAATTCATCACTTAATATTAGTTTATCTCCGGTGGCTAGTTCTTTACGTAGTGATAATCCATTTATATTGGATAATGTTGAGCCAGTCATTACTTCTTTTTTACCGATCATTTGTTGTCGTCGATAATGACTACTAAACAGTCGATCGACCTTCTTCACAGCTTCATTCAATATTTCCATATTAGCTGATTTCATCGAACCTAGGATAGGTTAAAAAGACAAAAAAGAAATGTTTTCTTTTCCTCTCTCCATCTCTTACCTGATGGTCCTATAATAACAGAATACAAATTAAATGTGTTTGCTTTATAGAATAAATCCAAGTAATGGCTACGATTGGAAAAATGAGCAATTATTGGAAACATTCCAAAGAATAACATGTTAGGATCACTGCCACATGACTGACGATAATTGTCTAACCATTTTACTTCTTCTTGAGATAAAATACTTGTTAAATTAAACTCGATGTTCGCAGCTTCTCGTATATTCTCGATTAGAATTTTACCGAAGTCGCTCAGAGTAGAAGACATCTACAATAAAAATATACACGAAAAAAACCTAATTATCATTTTATAAACAATAGCGCGATAAACACTAAAAGAAAAATAGCACAGATCCATCATCAGATCTAACTAACTTGTATCAATATATTTGAGAAAAAACTAGATGATGTGACGATTAAAAAGTTAGAGAAAGCCGAAACCTGATTTCCAGCGACTCCATTTATGGAACTTTTCATGTCTTTTAAATATTTTCAGCGCCCAGCTACTGGAAACGCTCTTTCACAATAATGAACACATTCGGTAGAGCGCGACATTTCGACAGACAAAGTATATTACGACAATCTTGTGCTAATTTATATCATTGATCAAACTATCTTTACAGTGAAGGATTTTCTATATGGAAATAAATAAAGACAAACCATACTTCTAGAGATATAAGGTGACTTCTGGTTTCATGAACTGAAACTGTCACTCTGTTGAATCACTCAGGAAAACTATTATATAAGAAAGTGTCTAGCAGCTACAAATACAGTTATGTATTCGAGGGACATAACCTAGAAGAAGATGAACAACTTTTTCCATTCTAACTAATGTTCTACTGTATGTCTTCAGCAGAAGCAGCATGAACCGAGTGCCAACACTGCTGAATCAGCACATTACAAGAAACGTCAATGTAATGCAGTACACAGTAACTTCGGTTTTCGGTGGAACACTTGTCATCCTCAACCTCTGCCATCATCTTCTGCTTAGATCTAGATATCTTAAAAAGAAAATTGAGAGAAAAGATTTAACGAGAAGAAAACTTTCGTTCGAGGAGTGGAAACACCTTGCACTGCCTACGAGACTAAAAAGAACGTGTCATCAGTATCGAAATAATAAAAAAATTTAATAGCTTCCACAAAACAAACTTACACATTACAACAAAATAATATAATAACTTACACTACCTACAAGGCTAAAAAAGAAAGTATCTTATGAATCAAAATATTGAAACTTAGAGTTAAGTACAACTTAGCAGATGTTCACACAAATGTAGATCCGTAAGACTATAATGGTCACTTTCTACAACACAACTAACTAAAAGGAAATAAGTACTACAGTTCTACATAAATTAGGCTACGATACACTCGAACTGAGAGTGCAAATTCCTATCGTCCATTATTGACTTCTGCCACTCTAGTGAATGAATGTGACCAAGAAAATAAAAAGGGCATTATGTAGTTCTAGTTGTGAGTGGTCGTTATATATAGTGGTCAGTGGCCTGCACAGGATAGTAACATATGGATTTCGCAAGAGTTACACACCAATGCATTAGAAGGAGAAAGGATCGGATCGTCGACTAAATGAGAAGCTTTAAGTGTCAAAACTACAAGAATATAAAATAAATTTTAGAGGAAAAGGTCCGGTTTGGATTCCTTTCAATTTGTCTTACAAGTGCATTTCGTCGCCCTTAATCTGTTTTCATGTAACCGTTTGTACCAAATACACAAATCTTCAACCACGCACATGCCAGCCGTATATCTTATTCACAGAATATGCACTCTCGTTCTGTATATAACGCACACAGAACGTAGTTTTCACTTTCAAATAGAAAAGGAAAATACAAGAAACGTCAATGCGATGTAGTACACACTAACTTCGAATTCGACTAGAACACTTGTCATGCCCAATCTCTGCCATTAGCTTCTGCTTAGATCCAGATGTATCAAAAAGAAAAGTGAGAGAAAAGATTTAACAAGACGAAAACTTTCATTCGAGGAGTAGAAACACCTTGCACTGCCTACGAGACTAAAAAGAACGCATCATCAGTATCAAAGAGGCCAGGAAAATATTTACTATATTCGAAGTTTCTTTGTATGTTCATTATCAGTATTAAAAATAAATGTTTAAATCAAGTCTAACGTGTGTGCGAATTACCCTGCCAATTGCAAGAATCCCAGAATACCATAGACACATAAAATATGTCTAACGTCTATGCGAATTATCCGAGTAATTGCAAGAATCCCAGAATCCCAGAATCCCATAGACACATAAAATATGTCTAACGTCTATGCGAATTATCCGAGTAATTGCAAGAATCCCAGAATCCCATAGACACATAAAATATGTCTAACGTCTATGCGAATTATCCGAGTAATTGCAAGAATCCCAGAATCCCATAGACACATAAAATATGTCTAACGTCTATGCGAATTATCCGAGTAATTGCAAGAATCCCAGAATCCCAGAATCCCATAGACACATAAAATATGTCTATCATCTGTGCGAATTATCCGAGTAATTGCAAGAATCCCAGAATCCCACCCACACCGTAAATAATTAGCGCATATAATTTTTCAGTTCGCTGCGAAGCGACTGTGTGGACGTTTTTTAAATTCGCCGCGAACGCGAGCTATGCATACTATGGCTTTTAACGTATATAATAGATATACAATACAATTCAAGTAGTCATTTCTTCACTTTTTGCAAAGGTGCAAAGAGCGTTTCGTTCAAACTTTATTCACTTCTTTCGAATGATGAATAACACGCAAAG
>CAJNOQ010009178.1:0-10503 GCA_905250885.1 Didymodactylos carnosus | reverse complement strand
AAGAAGAAATTAATTTATGATTTTTCTTGTAAATTCTATAACTTTGCAAAGAAAGGTCATGTAGAGCTGGAAGACGTCTCATTTTAATCAGAAATGTACGGGCTATAATTATGCCTCATTATGAAAGCTTTTGATTATTTTTTAGAATTTCTCAAAAAACTGTTTTTGCAGAAAACCGAGACTTCAAGAGCCATGGGCAAAAATCATTAGTTTTTTGCGCTTCACTTGGCCTTTCGAATGGCGTAAGAATGAAGGCGCTAGTTATTATGTGGAATCTACAAAATTTGATTTAATGCAAGATGCCCAAAGTCGAGGTGTTTTGTTTTGAAAATTTTTCTAATCGAGATAAAGCTTGAAAACAGTTGTCTATGGTCAGTTTTGCACGAGGAATTTGAATATAATTTTAGAAAAATTTTCGAATTTAATTTGACGGAGATAGAGCTTAGTTTTTGAGCCGGCATGTATTTTTCATTTTTGAGAAGTTCTCATTGTCGTCCAATTTTCTCCATGAAGGGACTTTCAAAACTGAAAAAAAGGTCAGATTCGTGATCAGCAGACCAAGACGCCTCAGAATATATATCATTTAAAGGAAAACAAAACATGTGCAAATTTTGAATTACGCGCACCTTAGATTCTGACATTTATTTTCTGAAAAATTGCTATCTAGCCTTTTTCTGTTCGTTTTCAAACATCGTCTATTTAAAGTAATTAAAGTTTATCTTTAACAAACATACTGCCCATGAAAAAATTTAAAACAAAAAGACGCGTTGAAACGCGTTTTGTTTTAATCGAACATGTTTGCAAACATGTTTGCAAGCAAACACATAACTGTCTGAGCTAACAGACGATCGAGACATATACAGTAACAATGCCATGTGTTTCCATCATGTCAGTCAGACAAAACATAGTGTTTGCTTCTTTATTCTATGAATTCTAAGTTTCATTTACAAAGTAAATAAATCTTTTCGCTCAAAATAAAGTATTCCTACAGACAATTATCTCCTTTCTCATACCGAACTATGTGCTTGAGAGAAATTAAATAGTCTGTCTATCAGGTCGATATTCGCGTTCTTCGTTCTGTGTAAAGATGAATTCTGATACTGAGTTGCATTCTATTAAGAAAAAAAGTCGCCAGATGTAAGTCACTTTTTGAGATAGGATGGTTCCCCTCATTAAATTGCTATAGCTCACCGACTTTTTATTATGACAAAGCAAACATGAATTAAGATGGACAGTGAATTTTGTGTAGACAATACTACTAGGAGGCGAATACTATACTGTGGCCGAATGCCACCTCACTCTCACTTCAAAGAAATACACGTATTTCCTGATAAAAAACGCGTTTTGAGCGAATTATAAAAACACGTTTCAGCGGGTTTTTACATTAACGCGTTGAAACAGCGTTTTTTAAAATAAAGTTTGCGTTTCGACGCATCTTTTCGCTGAAAATCTTTTCGTGGGTGTAACTAAGCTTATCAACGTTAAGACGTCACATTAAACGTTTAGATCTACTGTAAGGATTCTTAGTAGGCATACTTGTGCTCAAAATGAATAATAAAAAACAAGGAGTTTAACATAATATTGGTATTTTTAACTTCGTTAAAAAAACCATTACCGAAGCAAAATCGATAGAGTAATATTTTACCGGTTATTCGATAAAAATATTTTTTAACGCTAATTCGATGTTTTCAAACACGAATTATCTTAATTAAACGCGGTAATTCGATGTTTTTAGTAAAAATTCCTTTTACTGTTACCGACAGGAAATTGACGGCTACCGATCATCCTTAGCTCTTACATGTTGTGCATGTTCTTTTAATTCTTCGATTACTGTGTTCACTGTTGATATGTCTGTTTTAATTTTATCACTCATTAATGTTAATTCTGTTTTAACTGATTCTTGGAGTAATGTTAAACGTTTGTCAATTTGTTGAACATCGTTTGTTAGTTGTGTTCTATCATCTTCTATATCAATCTGTTGCTTTTGAACTTTGAACAAGAAGCAATTATATTTAATGGAATAAACGGAGTAAGCCGGTATACCGATTGCAGGGCGCCGACACTAGGGCTTCTAAGATGAGGTTGAGGGTGAGTATCGATGAAGATTAAACAAACAGTGATTACAGTTGGATACGAGTTGTGAAATAATATAGAAAAAACTCCCACACCATACCAAGGTTGTTTAGAACAAAATTTTATCGTTATGCATCATACTTTTAAAAATACCCTCGCACCGAATGCTTGTGTCGTACATGTGCCCTAGTCTCGGCGCCCTAGCGTCTGGTAATTGCGTACGTCGCTACAGTACCTCGTGTTAACGATCACTTTACTAGATGGTAATTGTGAACTGTATAGTTTTCGTACATAGTCATTGGTTGAGTAGATTTCGAAATCACATCAGTCTTTTTCAACATCGTCATCATTTTCAATCATTTCTAGAATACATTTAAACAGGAACAAATTAAATGCTCAGTATTATGTACAGAATGATCAGTAAATTATCAAACTATCAGTATATAATTTCGTGTTCGGTGGCTACCATGTCTGCTCAGTAAATTAATAATTTGTGTGTGTGATGAGGTGGAGAGTGTGGAGTCTGGCTGTAGCTGTGGGTTCGAGTGTGGGGTGAGGGTGAACCGTGGAAAAACCACTTTGGAATAGTTAAAGGTAACGGAACCGTTGAATCCTCAGATCTATACAAACATTCTCAAATCTATGTCGAGAAATTTACATTTTTTCATTCTTGAGATTAAAGATTTTAGTATATATGTAAAATATTGCTTTCTTTAATATTGAAATATGTGGCGTCTTTAATCTCAACAATTCAATAGTGAAAATTTCTCGAAATATATTTTAAATTTTCATACCTGTTCCATGATTAACGGTTTCGGTTTCACATAACATTTTGGGAACCGAATCGGAACCGTTTTCTCTCATTTGTCATCACAGGAATGGGAGCTGGAAACGTGGTTCCGGGTAATTTTCGCGGTCGCTAAGCTATACAGGAAGGCACACACCCACATCCTTAATACTAAATCTTCTTAAATTATTACTGAGCTTTTCAAACTATTTACTAAGAAAAAATAGCTTTTCAATGAGGAAAAAATACTGAGCATTCTTTATAAAATACTGAGCAATTAAATACATGCCCATATAAACGAACATCCGTACTAAATTTTACGATAAGAGTCTTACTGAATGCTTTAGTTTTCTTAAAGGCTTGGCCGTTTTTCGATTCACAGCGATAGAAAATTAATTTAATTAATAGATATAGATGTGTAAAAATAATAAATGGAGGAAACATCGGTGGTCAGTCAAAATATTCTCTTACAATTGTATATCGTTCAAAACTCCAAACACGGTCAGTATGTACTTGTACGTCATTAAATGTGTAACTAAATTTAAAAAACCCTGTGTTTATATGAACTTACGAGAGACTAGTCTATACTAACGTAAACATAGCAATCAATAGATTAATAAGTAAAATATTAACAAATAACAAATGTAATGCTAATAACACTTGAACTGCTATATGTGCTGCATCGTCTGGTTGAGCTGAACAAAAAAGGAATCTGAACTCAGAATTCAAATAACTGTAGTACATACAATCTAGAGCAGTTGTTTCATCATTTATCTGTCCGTGAATAAAATAATAAACTGGATAAATAACATTTCTCATGATCTGTCTACCATCAAAATTAAATGTACCATACAAATACATTGAACGCGATGTAACACCATATGCAGTTATTACAACGAATATTAAAAATACATAAAATAATAAATCAGCGCTCTAAAAATAACTAACTGTCATTTTAGCATAGTCAGAGGTAAGTGTTAAAGAAGTGGCAGAGTGTTAAGAACTGACCATTTTTCTGATCATTACTAATTTAGGACCAAGATATCTAAATATGCCAATAAACAAAAGTGATCGGATATACCACAGTTCTAAATCCTAAGCTAAGACGATTCTATAAATATTAAAAGAAGTTTTCATTAACTTTTATACTTTATTATAAGCGAAGCAATTCAGAGACAAGCAGAACCTATAAATTAACTTCTTAATCACGTAATAAGTGCTGTAAACATCGATATATAAAATTTCAATTAAAATTAGATCTGCATATAGTTGTCACTGATAAAGAGCACATTGAAGAGAAAAAAATATAGCGTGCATTAATCACGTGCCAAGCACGAAAACGTAAGAGAAAAAATATAGACACACTCGCTGGACTATCGCTCAATTCGCCAGCAAAAGTATCTAGATAAAAGAGTAAAAAACACCGGGTTAGCTAGATAAATCGGGTTTGATTCAGTTACACGATACAACACCAGATGCATTTAGTAAGAAATTATGATTGATAAAAACCAATAGAATTTTAGCATGCAGGGGTGGGCAACTCCGCTGACTTTCAACTCCAACCCCGACTCCGTTTTCAAATTTCCTACTCCAACTCCAACTCTTTCAACAAAAATCTCAACTCCAGTTCAACTCCGGTTGCTTCACTTTTGTAAAGACGGTTTTTCGGTTTTTAGCATGACTCTGGATGTTTTTGAGCTTTTTCGGGCAGGAAAGCGCAAAGAATTTCCGAATTCTCTCGTGAATATAGCCACTCAATCGTTTGAAAGATCAGTTTACAACTACTGAATATTTCCAAAAATGCAAAACGGAGTTGAGAATAAATATTCAAAAACCCAACTCCAACCTGCTAAAAGCTCAACTCCAACTCCAACTCCGCCAAAGTCAACTCCGACTCCGACTCCGACTCCAACTCCACCAAAAAAATCCTCAGCTCCGGAGCTGGAGTTGTCCTGCCCTGCTAGCGTGTAAGCCTTCTTTTTCTTTTTCTGTATGTTACATATCCATATCCGAATGTAACAGTGTCGGCGAGCCACCTAATCGGCTCGTAGACTCGCGCTCGCGAGCTAGCTCGATCAGGCTCTAGTCGAGCGGCCAGCAGATTTTCTTTTTCTCTGGGCGAGCCGAGCCTATGTCCCGCGAGCTACGTTTTTGGACACTACATTTTACATGTTTTTTTCACATATGTGGTCGAAACTACCTTAGTAGTAGCAGTGTGAACACTATAATGTAACTGATAGTTTTTTTCATCCGTTCATCCATCTGTAAATTACTTCAGTTGTATCTTTCTTCCTTTCGATTCTTTGAAAAAAGGAAGAAACAATAATCCAAATGGAGTCAACGTCATTATCTTTTCTTGAAGACGACGACGTAGTGTCTTCTTCCTCAACTCCTATGCAGTGTTTTTAATGATTAGTGACGAGGGAACATTCCCAGGTGCCCCGCTTCGATTTCGCTCGTTCATACATCATTCGATAGGGGGTCTCGAGTAGATAAAAAGCCTAAAAGGATATCGGCTGACGACTCTTTAAGATCCGGTTTTCTAGAAAACCAGTTTTTCAGAAACTTTAACAGAATAACCAAAACCTTTGTTAATGAGACATGATTGTAGCCCGCGGAATTCTCATAAAAATGAGATATCTCCCAGCTCTATATGGGCTTTCTTTGCAAAGGTAATAGAATTTGCAAGAAAAGCTCTAAACGGTCATTGTCAACTCAAAACTGCAGAAATCAGAAGAAATTAATTTAAGGCTTTTCTTGTAAATTCTATAACTTTGCAAAGAAAGGTCATATAGAGCTGGGAGATATCTCATTTTTATGAGAATTTCGCGGGCTACAATCATGTTTCATTAACAAAGGTTTTGATTATTCTGTTAGAGTTTCTGAAAAACTGGTTTTCCAGAAAACCGGATCTTAAAGAGTCGTCAGCCGATATCCTTTTAGGCTTTTTATCTACTCGAGACTCCCTATCGAATGATGTATGAACGAACGAAATCGGAGCTGGGTATCTGGGAATGTTCCCTCGTGAGACAAGCGAGAGTAAAATGGGTTTCCACTTTGAATAATTCTGTCTGGAAAGTTCTGTTTTCCACGCCGAGAAAAGTATATCCCTCTTTGTTTTCGACTTTGTTTTTGAGAATTTACACTTTGTCTTTTTTTCATATTTTCTGCGTTAGAAAAGCAGCTCATCGATAACTGTTTGTTGAACAAATGTGAGCGAGAGAACTAGTATAATTTCTCTTTAATCCTCTAATTTTTATCACGATCCGACATTTTTAGTGATTACTCTTTATTTTAAAATGAGCATAACTCAGGAACGGGAGATGGAAGGTTGATTTTTCAACGAATTCGTATAGAATCAAGTGCTCTAAATCCGAATATCATCTCCAAAAGTAGGAAAAAGATCTCAGAAAATGAGTTACAAGTTGGGCAAAAACGCCCAAAACCTGAAAGTGATCTTCGTAGGTTTCTCTCAGAAGAGTCACCAAAGAGATTTGAAAAAACCAAAAATAGCGTTTCAGATAGATTAAACGGTGCTGAATCCGATGCACTACTCAGCTTTGAAATTAAAGGTTGTCTTGACCTCAGAAAACGTATTTCAAAATAACTCCTTTTTGAATATTTCGCCATTTTGAAAGTGGTGGTATACATGATGCTGACGACTTAGAGAGCTGATTCTTGAGGCAAAGTTGTTCAGAATTGCCTGTTCTATATGATCTGAATGTTTCCAAGCACTAGCATTTGATATGGTTGAGAAAATCGCAATGCAAATATTCCCTAAAACCTAGAAAGTTTAAACCCCCATGATTTTCCCGGGGGTGTTCGCAGGGTTTTAGAAAGTTGAAAAATACATTTTCTTGTTCAGAATTTGATGCTCTTTCGAATGAAATAGGCCTCCATCAATGCGACAAACTTTTCTGTAAACGTGGTTTTTTACTGGAAATCACTACTTGAGTGTGCTTAGGACGTCTTGCTTATCGAATGACGTAAACTATAGCGTTCTGGTTGCTTCTGCTCGAACGTTATCTCCGAAACCATAACCGTAATATTTGGAAATGAATAAACAGAAGTTAACTCTTTGACGAGCGATGGGGCAAATACATCCTATTTTTTTGCTTTTGATCACAGAATTATAATAAGCTAGGAACAAGAGCTACTGTTGAAAAGAAAGATAATGGTATATTATGAAGATTCATTCCGCAGCATTTATTCTTTTTTCCTCAGTTTTATTGGACCTTCTATGTATATTTATGTTCATAGGTACAAATGGTCAGCGCAAGCGTGCAGTAACTCCATCTTACAGATCTGATCACCCCATATGATAGTACAGACCAAAGCCTACCTGAGCTTACCACCGGCATTGTTAGAACTTGGTCAGCTAAAAGTCGCCCGTCAAAGGGTTAAAGCAAAAAGGTCGAGCAACTGGATACTAGCAGCACAGTAATGTTACTTCTGTGCCATCATCCTTTTTAAATTAAGAGAATTTTTTGAATAACTTTTGATAGAAAACAGATAAAGATCTGCAGATTCTGCCAAACGATATGGAAGGCTTAGGCGCATTTTTTATCTAGAATAAATTTAAAATTTGTTTTCATAGTTATCTGTCGGAAGAGTAGGAATATATTATTTTTTCCGTGAGATAAGTAGCCCAAAGTCTTTCAAAATAGAATTCAATCAAGGTTATGATTTGCAACAGTTCACACATGCCACTGAAAATTCGTACCTCAATCAAAGTCGATTCAAAACATTTTGAAAGTTTAATAAATTCTATAAAAGGAAGAGTATAGAATATGTAGAATAATATCATACCTTGCTATTGTAAACGATTCATCAGTTCTATAAACAAATCTTAGTATTAAACCAATATAAAACAGAACATACGCGGGTAATATAATAATCAAATTTGATAGATGATTGGTTAAAGAAAAATAATTCTTCACTTTTTCCAAATAATTTCTATTATCTTGAATTACAAACTAAAAATATGTTTTTTTTTCAAGTAATAGTTTATTTCAAAATCACAAATGCGTTTACCTGACGAATATCCTCGATGAACATTGTTGATACCATAATGATAGTTAGAATTTCTGTCCAATCAATGGAAGGAAGACTGGCAGTAGGCGGATCAAACGCAAATAGCATATAGTAACTGAATAATAGCAAAAAAAATATATAACTGAGCTAAAATATTAAGAAACACTCTACATATTACATCATAATGATTTCTCCGTTACTACTTACGCAGTTGTAGTAGTATTTAATGATGGGTGCTTTGTGAAAATATCGAAAATGTATACCAAAGTCATATGATTGGAGAGAATTTGAATAGTCAATACCATACTTCTGTAATCTATATAAAAGCATGAACATTTCGAGCGGAGCTAGAAGTAATTGGGTTATGTGGTGACATTAGTCTCTGCAAACAAGTGTTCTTCCCCAAATGTGATTTTGTTTAGCTCTCTTCTACAAGATAAAGAGATGACAGATGGTGTATTAAAATGATGAACCGTATATAGTACATTCTGATTAGGCATGCACCAGTTAAAGTTAACGGTAAAACTGTAATTATCATAATTGTTAGGAAAATAGTTCAGAATGAGTTAATGTTGTACGATTAGGAGAGTAAGGACAAAACAAAGGACATATTTAGCCTTTCTATAGAATTGGTAGAGGTTAGTTACTTTTTTTGAAGATAATTATTTTTGTCAACAATACCACATCTGTTTGTTTATTGTGCAATGTAAGCGCATTAGGCAGGCGACAGTTACAGTTAACCATCCAAAAACTGTAACTGGTGCATACCTATTCCGATACAGCGTGTCAAAATATGCTTCTGCTTATGTAAAGGAGAAAACTCTTTTATAACATTTTAGCACTAAGGATGGGGGAGCGGGACATCAGATGAGCCGCCTACTAATATTTCGCTAGATACATGACGTCTCCTGATCTTTAGAAGCTCGGTAAGATGATAGTAATTGGTTCGTGGAAACAGCTAGGTGAATCAAACCAACTTATTATTACAGTTTGACGACAAGAGAAAATATGCGTGAGCAAGATAACCGTATGCCGTATGCAAACCAAAGTGCATTTTTTTATTTTTCTGTCTTTCAAACTCATGCAATACGTTCTATGCTTATGGGAATAGACAATAATTGAGTACTGCAGTTGTAAAAACTATGTACGTGCCGAGTCGATTGTTATGAAAAGCGTTAGGCTTGATATAAGTTGCAAAATCGAACGCTTTAGATATTGAGCAGTAGTGGACAGTCTCTTGTAGTGTAGTGTAGTATTGTCTTTTCCCCCCTTGGAATTTCCACACTTTTCACAACGCGAAATCAGGTGAAAGTTTAACAGAATATCCTTCTACTTGGGATACATCTTTACAGGTAGTATAAAGATGCATACATGGTCCTGGCTTGAGTTACAGGTTTTCTGAAAACCTTGACTTTTCAGGTATTTTCCACTTTCTTCAGTCTAGAAAGGTTTTTATTCAATAAAAATACAATATTCGGAATCAGGGCAAAATATTGAGTCGAATGATGTGCATCAGAGACCGAAACGGGTCAACCGAGCGTGATCCGAACCCGACCCAATCAATATCTTATACATTGGTCTGAGCCCGAACGGACCCGAAAATTTTACACTTGTGATCCGAACTAAACCCGAAACATGAAAATGTTTTCGTACACGTTCACAAAGAAACACTTCTTTCCTACAGAAAAGTTATCTTAATCAGATTGTTTTCAAATGCTTTCAAAAAACGGTCAGATTCCTTACGTTTTTCGTCATTTTTTCCTTTTATGAGTGGAAACGTTTGGATAATTCAGGTAGTTTATTTTATGTTGACCTGAGTTAGATCGAAACGGGTCCATCAGACGCGACCCGAACCCGAGAACGTTCCCGCTAAAACATATCTTATTACGCGAAAAGGATTTCAGATGTTCAATAGTACAATAGTAAGACAATAGAAAGCAGCGCTTTAGGATATATCACACAGTGGGTAAATTTGCCTAGGCACTTGAACATGTGATAGAAGAGTGGTACCACAGTCTCTAAACACTCTTTTATATGTTTTCGGTATAGGCCCTTTCTAAAGGGATAATTTTTGAACTTTTAAAGGATGTTTGTACTGGTTGTTCAGAGATCAGATCTCTGCAAAACGTGAACCAACATACTTTGAAAATTTGAAAACCATGCCATTGAAAAGAACACCTACGAAAACCTATAAAAGAGTGTTTAGAGACTGTGGTACCACTCTTCTATCACATGTTCAAGTGCCTAGGCAAATTTACCCACTGTGTGATATATCCTAAAGCTCTGCTTTTTTCTATTGTCTTACTATTGTACTATTGAACATTTGAAATGTTCACTTGCCTAGGCACATGGTTCTCAGAAGAAAATAGCAATGCAATGATAATTGCTCTGAAATTCCAGAATATTTCTAAAGTAAAAGTTGTTACCAATCCTCTCCAACTTCAGACCCTTGTCAGGAAGTGTCATGTCAACAGTCTTTCAATATACATTGTCTCTTCACTCGATGGTTATTTTCCCTTTCTGTTCTTCTGTTATATGTAGTCACACTTCTTTTATATGATATGTTTTCTCTTTCTGATCACTCTTCGATGGGTATTTTTCATTTCTAT
>CAJNOQ010009177.1:0-10505 GCA_905250885.1 Didymodactylos carnosus | reverse complement strand
CAAATGTCATGAACGTCAGTATAAGTTTCGATATTCATTTTTTATATGTTTCCAAATTTAAAACAATTATATATTGGTTTCAAAAGTCCGATTTACGGAATAAATCACCATGATAATATCGATGTAGTTACGCCATTTTTTATATATTTAAGCAAATAATTAAATATATAAGCGAATGTAAAGTATTAAAGAAATTATCTTTTCTTTTCTCGCAACTGATGCAAATGTTATCGCAATAAAACTTCTCATTTATCGTTACACTACATTTATGCTTACTTCTATAATCTTTTCCCGTATATTATTAATCACTTTTATCTCTAAACAATGGAATCATCTACAAAGTTGGACAAGGATTTAAAAGATCTCGGAAATATCGCTGATTAGACCTCTATTGAATTGTATAAAACAGCATGGAGAAGATCTCGGTTTTTAAAAATAAATATTTTTATTTCAAAATCATGGAATGGATATCGGAAAAAATATGCAATAGATAGAAACATGAAAGAGATCTCGGAAAAAGCCTAATTATAGTGACTATATATAATAGTATATATATATATAATAATAATAACAGGTTGTTTATTTAATATTGAAAGATCATCTTTATTAATACTTGATGAAACCTCTTGCCAAGTTCGACGAGACATGACAGAAAACAATAGAAAAAATAATATTTTGATTTTTATATGAGTTTTTAACGAAGATGTGTTATCTTTGAATAAATGAGTGAATAATGTGTTGTTCAAAAACTATTTATATTTGCCGTTTGTTCTTAAACTAATAGAACAATATGCTTGTCCTTAATAGCATCATCTGCTGGGATTATTTTTAGTTGTTGTGAATCGGCATAAATGATCTTACTGAACAATTTTCTTAATTGATGATCATGTTGATCAATTAAGGAAAACATAATCATCAATTAACAAAATTGTTCAATATGATCATCTATACCAATTCAGAACAACTAAAAATAAATCCGGCAGACGATGTTATTTTTTCTATATAGTCACTATAATTAGACTTTTTCCGAGATCTCTTTCATGTTTCTATCTGTTGCATATTTTTTCCGATATCCATTCCATTATTTATTTTACCCTTTTTGCTACAACTACTTTACTCTTCTATTTCAAATGTAATGATTTAACATACACAAACTACGAAAACAATCTACTATATATACAAAACGAGAACATGTAAGCTAATGAAAGTTCTGGGAGAAAGATGTAATATGCAGAGCATGTAATACAGAGATGATGAAACAGATAAGGTGATGATACTTTTAGAAGGATGATGCAACTCACCGAGCTCTAAGTATAATGTTCTAACGTTGAATCATCTTCTTAGGCCTTCCTGACCTAATGCCATCTTTAAAAAGATATCAGTGAGATGTTTATACCTCTGAAACTCGTCAGCGTTCATCTGATAAAAATGTCGTATTATCAGATGAACGTAGAAATGAATCTAAAATAACTCTTTTCGGATCAAGAAATTAGCCGTACAGTCGCATTTTTATTTCAATACTACTTCAAATAATTGAATACCTTACTTTTGAGACATCAAATACACATTAAAACACTCTTAAAACACTGAGGACGTCTTGCAAAAGAACGAAGCAACCTTGCGCATTTCTTCTGACCTCATGGATAATTTCCGATTGCTGCAATCTCGAAATTAGTAGGTATGGGTAGGTACCTACTCGTACCTACCGGCGCCAAAACTCGTAGGTACCTACTCGTACCTACACATACCTACCCATGCCTATATGTACAACAGCAGCAAAATAACAATAATTATGATGAGGACAAGCACTATAATATTCTTTATCAAACGAAATCAAATGTTGTTTGGTAACTCACTCTCGTGCTACAACCGCCACACCCCCCAATCCTAAGGGCCATGTAGATCGAACATCACTTAATAGTGTTGCTGCAACGTCAAGGCATGAGTAGGTACGCGTAGGTATGACCATACCTACTCATACCTACGTATGCATGGGTAGGTCGGGTGTACATAAAGAAATTAAAACAAAAAACTGTACAGAAAAAGATGCTACTGAATCAAAATGTGTATCAAACTCGGTTTATGATGCTCTCCTTCAAGATGCTGATAAATGTGCTCCTTTGCCAAATAATGTACAAATTGATTTGTGTACGAAACTCGGCAATGATACAATATTGATTAATTTTTATATTGCACGAAAATCACTCTTGTGTGAGTTCAGTTCAGCGAGTGAGTGAGCTACTTTAAGAGTTAGTTGTACTTCCTAAACACAGGTGAAACAAGATGAATACCAGCAGCGAAAACTCTTGTTAATAAACACATACAGGGCAATGTCGATGATCGAATAGTTCGAGCTCATGCCATTCACATGATAAGAGAACCATACCGACTACTACAAGATTTACAAATTGAAACTTATTTTCAAAACAATCCAGATCGTACACGTCACTTTCTCCAATCCTTCTTTGCTACCATTTCTCAATTAAATGCCATTGGGATTATCCACAATGATGAACATAGTGAAAATCTATTTTACAATTCTGATATGGTTGATGAAGAAGAGGCAGCAGTTCTATTTGTTGACTTTGCTCAGTCCAGTGTTCAATCGTACAATGGAGCTGACTTAGATCGAATACCGAATATACCAGCGACGATATTGAGTGTACTTGAACAGTGTAGTACACCATGTGCTACGGCCTTCGAGAGTTACACGAAATTGTTCAGAGATAATTCTGTACTTGATTTGAACTCGCTCATCAAACATCCGTTTCCTGATGAATACAGTTCCGACACCAAATTCTGCATTTAAGACATAAACCCCCCTCATGTGAAAACGTTCTCACGCAAGCCAACTCCCGACTCATAGACTAAAAACAAATCCTTCTTACTGACGATGGCTTTACATTTATCGGAAAAGTATAAAAGAAAAGTACATATGAAAGAGAAATTCTTCATCCTTTCGCTTGAAAGAGACCACCCTGCCGCTTCTGATGTAATCTAATGAAATATTTGATCCAGAACGACGACTACGGCAAGCCAAAGTGATGCATCTTGTCCTGAGAGCATACACACGTTGTTTGAAACAAGAACAAAAAACGAACTCGTCGACTGGCTGCACAGACACACGTATTGTTGACGCTAAATCATTAGCATAAAGAACAAAAAAAGTGCATCGGGTTGGGTAATGAACCCTTCTAAAGTCAATAAATAATCAAAAGTCTATTTCTGTCTCTCTCTCTTTCCCTCTCTTTGAAAATCAATTTCTTCAGAAGCTTCTTCGTGGGCCATTACAGAGAGAATGCAACTGTATAGCAGCAACTGGGATGCTTCACCCAAACGTCCACATGTGAGCGTTTCAAAAAGTCGACCAACTCCACGAGTTTTTCTAAACGAACAAAGGCTGGCAAAGGTTCCAAAGAAGAAGAAATGGTAAGAACATACTTATGTACGAGCATTTATTTTATATATATATTTATAAGTTCATTCAGTTCATCGTGGTGGCGAGCAATATCTATCACGTCGTTTCTCAAACGTCTCATTTTCGGGCTATTGGTGGGCGCTATTCCTCTTGCTGCTATGGCTACTTTATACGGCATGCATAAACAAACGACGACGAATTCTATTTCTACAGGTATGGCTCATTTTTTGACACATGTAAGGAACCCGGAATTGAATAGTAGCATGTATCTTAATGGGATAACTGAATATGCATCTTTTCTTCTACTTAGTTTCTCGTACGACTACTACACTGACGTCGACCACCTCCACGACGACAACGATAAGTGATCCCTGTAAGTGGACTGAACTAAGCGCACTGTTATTAAAAAGGAAATAAAATTGTCCAAATTATGACTACCTAATCATATTGCAGTATTCGGTGTCTTTCTATCTTACTTGAGGTCTTTCACGGTGGAATCAAACAGGCATTGTTGTCGCAGGCAATGGAACTGCGGGATCAGACTTGTTTCAGCTCAATGTTCCTTGGTCCTTATTTATTGACAGTGCTGACAACTTGTACATCGCCGATAGTTTTAATCATAGGATCGTTAAGTACCCACCTGGAGGTGGTGGAACTTATTCTATTGTGGCCGGTCTAACTGGCTCGCCTGGTACAAATGCAAGTCAATTGAACTATCCAAGGTCTGTAGCAGTGGATTCGAACCAAAATATTTGGATAGCAGATGCCAGCAATACTCGCATTCAGTATTTCCCTTCGGGCTCTCATGTGGGCACAAGAGTTGCAGGAACAGGTGCCTATGGTGTTACGTCTAGCGCTTTTGGTTACATGTATGCTTTGGCTCTCGATACAGTGCATAATCTTCTCTACATCTGTGACTATGCGAATAGTCGTGTCCTTATTTGGGATTCGACAGGCTCTTGGAACAGCAGCAGCTCTATTATCAATATTACCAAGCCACTTAGTGTGAAAGTAGATATGGCACGTGGAATGACGTACATCGTAAACTACGTTAACAGTTTAGTTTACGCTTTTCCCTTTGGATCTACTGTCGGTACTGCTTTGGTTGCTTCAGGCTTCACGATTGCCTATAATATTGGATTGGACAAGCGAGGTAATTTGTTTGCTGCCACGTTAACCGCTGATACTGTTCAGATGTTTTGTTTGAACACTGGAAATATAACTGGTGTTCCAGTTATGTCCAACTTCACAGGTGCCTGGGATGTGGCATTCGATTCTAATTACAATATGTATGTACTAGATCAAACGAACAACAGAGTTCTCAAGTTTAATCAACTTTGAATTATTTTTAGAATATCGAAACTTATACTGACGTTCATGACATTTGAGTAAAAAACATGCCGTTGTTGGAAGGTTTTAAGCTGGCTGTCAAGAAACAGCTGCGTATAAGAATCACAAGGTTACGTAGGTTAAGCTACATAGATAGCTAGAATTATGATGCCAGATGGGTATTTGTGTGAATTTTTAAAAGCTTTCCAACAACATATTTGAAAACTGCATTTGTTCTTACATCCTGCGATGAAGTTCAAGGCTAAAATAATGAAAAGTTTCAAAACTTTGAGCTTTTTAAAAAACACAAAACTGAATGTTTGGAAGTTCCTCTTGAAAAAACCAATTTCTCTCGCGCCTTCACACTATGCAGATGTTGCCCTTCACGGGAGTACCGAACCAAGGTTGTAAATGCCATCGATCGAGACTATGAGCACTGAACCTGTCTTGTTTGTTCTTCCTTCTACTAAACTATTACTTTAACTCTTGTCAAGCAGTATGTCAAGTGAGGGAAAGTCTTATTCAAAACATCTGTCAGAGGCCGGGTCGTCTTCTGCAAGGTGCTAAAAAGGATCATTGAGTCGAGCAATTCTGTTTAGTAAACATCTGACCTTCTCATGGACTTTTGATCGAGTTTTCGAGAAGAAATAGTCAAAATACAAAGTACCAGACAAAAGCCCCAGTTTGATAACTTTTCGCTTGTTTATTTCCTGGTCGTGTTTTCAAAGCTTTATTTAATAGAAAATCAATCCCACCACCAATACACCCCGTTTCATAAAAGTATGATTTGAGCTGAATATAGTTTTGTTTTGTGCCAGTTTTAATATCGATCGGCGGGAATCCATTTCCAGTTGACTCCAGGCAGTGCACTAGATCGACGATAAGGACGAACATCTCTTATCGATATTGGTGGTACATGAGGCCAATATTCTTGAACATACTCAGGTTCGTACTGTTGTTGTTGAACGCTTTGAACAATCCACGTATCGCTGAAGCTCGGCCCCGTCGTATTTACCAACGGAATATTATTATTTTGTGCATAAAAACAGAATACTGGACGGATCTACAAATGACATTATAATGTGCATTGGATCGGGGAACGTTATAAAAAATAAGGAGAGAACATACTACTGGTGCAGATGCAGGTGGCATTGGCCTCGGTACGGGAGCCGGTCGTGGGCCGAAGTTGTGGCGATGTGGAGTTCTTCGAACTGTATAGATGCGTTCGGGCATCATCAGTGTTTCACTTGTCAAATACTCATAGGGCATGTAGCAGTAACCATGATCACCCTAAATTGACTCGTTCTTTTCCTGTTCCTCATGTTACCTTACACTACTTACAAAGTGTTTACCCCATGAATTTCGAACGATAAACGTTTGTTTGGCATCATCGTATCCAACAGCAAGCATCGCGTGACTAGAGCGAGAAAAGAAGAAGAAGAGTTTTCCTTTTCTCTGCTAACTTGCAATACGAAACTCTTGAAGGTAGTAGTTTTGCTGCGTTACTTAATGGCAGCTAGAAACAAAAAAGTGAATAAATTTTTGCACACATTTAAGTTTGAAACGAACAAAAAAATCGAGTGAAATTCAACATGTACGTCTTATTTTTCCAGATCAAAAGTAAAGGATAGATTTCTAGCTTAGAAGATGTGAGTATAATAAATAACAAACAGCTCAATGCACGTTTCTCGAGAGCAAATTAGTTTGCAAATTAGTGAAATACTATCATTTCATTCTACACGACGAGTTCTCTGTGAGGAAACGTTTAATGCGAGCGACGATAACGTGATTCCATCAAGAATCTCACGGATTTAAGAAAATAGAAAAAGAAAAAAATGCTTTCATCCCGACAAAGGTTTGATGATAAATGCCTTTCTTCAGTTGGAACTTCACTATTTCATCACAGCCTTACAAAATCGCACCAGATATAGTCGGAAGAAATGTTCAAAGCGCTTTCTGTTTTCATTTTTACAAAGGTGAGAACTCAGAAGTGGTCCTAAAACGATCAAAATTTATACATATAGAATCAGTCGTATAAATTATGGCATCTGTTGTTTTTTTTCTTAAACCCAGACAAAAGAAAAAAATCTTCTTTTCAAATTGGGTACTAGTAGTATTTAACTTCCCATATCGTCTGCAGTGTTGTAAAAGAATTCTTAAGCATGTTAGATGAAAAAGATCTATGCAAACAAAGTTCTCCTTGCTCTCTCTGAATATCTTCAATCTTACATTCCATGGCTTGATGCTACGTTGTCAGAAGGGTCAGGCAAAGATATAATACCAGTAGGACCAGTATTTTGAAATGATTCGAAAGTTTTACAACTAAATACGAATGGGAAGCCTTGCGCTAGACACGATTTCATATCATGTAAATCTTTTTCAACATAGTAGGCTTCCTTTATTTTGAAGCGTTGTGCATGTGCATAAGCACGACGATTTGGTTTTGTATTCACTTCTTTTATATCGTAAGGCCAAATGGATTCGAGGCAAACGCCATACTCCATGAGTGCTTCAAGTGCATGTGTTATACAAACGCCTTCATCCTTGATAGTAGGTTCTTCTGATAGAGTGCGACCGTTGTAGTAAACAAAGAGACGGCTAACATCAATGTGTTGACCCGTTTCTCTCTTATGAAGATATTCATATGCACCCACGACAGCATTCGCCACACTAGAAAAAGGAAACGAAGAATTTCTTTTCTCTTTACAAAAGTATTCTGATTCTGATTGTGTCTCTTACCAACTACCAATTTGTGATTGATCTTCGACAGGTGTCATATAGGGTCGCAAATCTACTTGAGCAGGAGTTTTGCCAGTTTTATACATAACAAAAGGCGAAAATGCTTGTCGAAGCTCAGGCTTGTAAGGCAGTCGAGTCGATGCCCTATATCCATTTGTTCGTACAGTTCGATTGTTTCGACTGTCGAACATCGTTGGTACGACGCGTTGCTCGAGCTGAATGAAGAAGAAAATACTTTCCCATTGTTTTTAACATATGAAAACGTCGATAAGAAAGTTATTACGTTGGTGGGCAGTGCTAAAAAGAAGGCAGACAAGCAGTGATCTGATTTCCTTACATAAATATTCAAGACGAAAAACATCGCGCAAGTTTTCTCCTATTTTGTCAACCTTTTTTCGACCAACAACTTTCTTCCCTTCCTTTAGCTATTCGACTGACGATCACCCTTCGACTTTATAACTTTCTCGTACTTCATTCGACTCTCACTTTAGTTTCCCTCTTGGGGAGTATCTTCTTCCTCACCCCCATCACTTACTTGCTTCGAGTTTTTGCTTAGCGACATCGTTTGATGGATAGAAAGCAGTTGTCACGAGGAGTAATCGACGTATAAGACAGAAATCTGAAACATATATAGAAATAGACATTAAGTAAGAGTGAAAAAAGAAACACATGGCCTGTTCGTTCATGAGATTTCGATTCGGTGTGCAGTGTGCTCGCTAAGAAAGAAAGAAGACATCAACTGCACACCTTTTTACCAAATTTTGTATGTATACACAAAACACTCAGCTTTTGTTCTTCTTGCGTGGATGCTACTGTGAAGGATACGTGCGAGAACATGCGTGGGTTCTTTTTTGCTGTCACTCTTTTGTCCATCGATCATGATGCATTGTGCTTACTTCAAATTCTTCGCGATAGAGCAGAAGAAAACGATTTCACATCTATTACCTGTAAGGCTCATAGGACTAAAGAGAAGAAAAAAAAGGTGAACACATTAAAGCCACTCATCTACTGGGGAACATCTATAGGATACTAATAGGTGAACTCGTAACTCATTGAGTTGTACTTAGAAAAAGCATAGAACAAATTGCTAGACGAATATAGTGCTAACTTCACCCACGTAATTATGGCATGTTTTCAATGAAAATAAATTACAGATAACTACAAACGATTAAAACATTGATATACCATAGATTCATCAAGGAACACTGGAGTATAAAAACAAGTTCTATTATGTTCCGGTGACCTAAACTGTTGAAAAATGTGTATACTGAATGGAAAATTCCAACAAACTTGTTTTTTTTCGTTGTCTATATCTTGAAAAAAGTTCATAACAAGAAACGGAACTTATTTTCACTTTATTAGAATAAACATCTAACTCTCCGAATGATAAATATGTACACTAATCAATGATAACGAAGTTTTACGATGATTTTCTCGTGAAACTGGCATATAACGCGAGTTTTGACGTTAATATCAGCAACTACTCCGTTAAATGCCATTTTATTTTTACATGAGATCAATATCAATATCAATACCAATATTAATTTCAATACCAATACTAATACGAATATCAATATCAACAGAAACCCCCTAAGAGCGTATTAGTAATGGTGCATCCCTGCTAATATTACCGTTGTCTTGACCGTGTATTGAATATACTGAATAAAGTAAGTAAAGCTTATCCTGTATATGACTAAATGCATTTGTAGATCGTCTGTTTGTCTCCTGATAATGATTATTTGAGCTAATCGTATACTATTTTCGTATCATCTACAATTTTAAAAGCAAAGTAACGCATTTCTTAACCGCTACAGTGATTGAACAAATTAACTAGCGAAAAGTCAAGACCTCTATAAATCATGTGTGAGATGCGATAGGATTAAAACGAGGGAGAGGATCTAGGTCATTTATTTTTGAAGGCACAAATAAAACGATTTGAAAGGCAGTTCTAGACACTCTTGATAAAGCACCCGTTGAATTGATTCGAGGAAGAATGAACTAACGATAGTTCTAGCTCACGAATGCCTACAGCTTCTAATTCAGCTATATTGATCGTGATAGTTTTACTAAAAGTTTGAAAATTAGTTGATACGGTTGTTTCATCAGTTAGTTTAATATTTTTTGGTAGTGCTGGTGATGCTATATATATCTTCCCGGTGACTCAAGATGAACGAAATAAGTGCAACATTATTTGAATTTTCTTGTGAAAGAAAAACATACAGTTGTTGTCTTGGCTTTACGACAAAGAAAGAGTTCTCATGATCGTAAATAAACTTTTAAAAAGTGATAGAACGGCTCCCATACATCCTAACACTTCTAGTTACACCAGTGCAAATCACTCCTTGAAGTCTCTACCTATCACAATCTGAAAGTATCGAGTTATCGTACTTTGCAAACCGTTGGTTATCAAGCTTTGTAATTGGAGACGACATTAACACATAATGATCGCATTTTTCCTGATCGTCATGAACGGTTAATCCTATGATTTTATCGCAATAGACGTGTAACATTAGAAGGTTGGTCCAGGCTATCTCCGTCAGTTTACAAGCTACGAACTTTTCTTTTGGAACTTAAGGGTTTGAAACGATGCTCTTTTGTCTCTTGGACGTTTTTTCTAGGACCTTCAGAAATAAGGTTTCTAGAAAACCCTGGTTTTTGGTCCAAAATTCACTTTATAATACAGATTCAGAATCAGCGTGCAATGGCGGTCATTTTAAAAGAAAATTCGAGGTTCTAACTCAAAATTTAAAGTTTAAATTTTCCACTTTTTTTAAATTTCAAATAACTCCTCAACGATGAACCATAGAAACTTCGTTCAAACGCCATTAAATAGAGAACTAAATTCTAAACAAACGCAGGGGTTTGAGAAAGTTCACGCGAATCATTAAGAGAGAATGTATTCTCAAAACCTTTCAAAGTCCCACGTTTCAGCTATTGAAATTTTTACAAAATCGAGAAAATGCGCAGAAAAATTTTCTTTTAAATGTCAGTCGATGCAAAAATGAACGCTGAACAAAAC
>CAJNOQ010009176.1:0-10505 GCA_905250885.1 Didymodactylos carnosus | reverse complement strand
ATAGAAAATCGCGAATTTCTAAAAAGTCAGAAAATCTACGAGCATTTTATAAATATCAGAAAAAGCTCCACGATTTTCCAGATCGATTTTCTATAAACTAGAAATTAATTCCAAATTACAGTGTAGTCTGAAAATAGCATCATCCGTAGGAAAATTAATTTTACGCCAAAAAGGAAGACTTCAGTAACCAAATGGGTTGTCGGTTATGAATCTCCACATCATTTAGTATACATTAGTAAAAAAGTTTTGAGTTTGAACGGGAGATTAATGGGCAAAAAATAAAAGTTTTTCCTAAGTGGTTTTCAGAACTGCTAGTTTCAGTAAAATTTGCGCGCCCTCCACCGCCCAACTTCAAACTTGTCCAAAATTTTATATAATGTTCTTCTACAAGCCCTCTATCATTACTGTTAACATAAATTAGCATAAACGTTCCCGGACTTAGATATGGGTTTTCCCAAAACCCTAGCTTTTCCAGGTATTTTCCATTTATCCCGATCCAGAAATGTTTTTATTTAATAAAAATGACATATTCAGAATCACCGCAGGAAACTACATCGAATGATGTGCGATTAGTAGGTTTTTCTGAGCAAAAGCTTGTTGGATCTAACGAAACACTAAAGTCGAAGCATAGCTTAACAATTTTTGCTAAAGATTTTGATATTTGCTATAGATGCAGCCCGAAAGCTTTTTTTATAGGTTTTCAGACATGCTCTTTCCAGTGTTGTGCCTTATGAAGTTCCATAATACTTATGTGTGGCTTTTCTAGAGAACCGGTCTTGGGAGAACCCAGATGAAAGTCTCTTTGTACTTATTAAAGCACACCATCGGAAAGAGCATATCTGAAAACCTTGTCTGACTGCTTCTATAGCAAACGTCCGCCTGGCCTGTGGAAAAATGCACACTGTGCCCACGTTCGTATTCTTCTCGAAGGTTCATACAGATTTAGTTTTTTCATGCTACATTTCATACACACTTGCGCATTCTTATACATATTTATGAAAAAAACAATAGATAGTTATTAACAGTTAAAAACAAATAAGAATTGTTAGATCGAATACTGTTTGAATAAATAAATAAATAGTTTAGAATTTTGATTTAATAAATGATCCAATTGTAAGGAAAACAACAAGCGTTATAACGGAAAAGCGATTAAACATGGCTTGTGCACCACAATATGCATCCGTATTTCCATCGGCACCTGGTGCTGTACATGTAGGAGAAAATTTGATCGCACAGCCTGCACTATTGCATGTCAGAGGTTTTTGGCAAACAGGACCGACATCGTAGGAACCGATTGGTGTTGACGGTGGATCACATCCTTTTGTTGTACAACATTTACAAAAGCATTTGACACCTAACGCTGGTTGCAGTATGATAGCCACCAGTAAACATAAGAGTAACACTGCGATAAACTTCATGCTATTATAAACCTAGAACAGACAAATTCTTTGGTTTTACTGTAGTTCAATTACACAAATATTTGTACTTAACCAGTTCACAAATTTCTGTACTTTCAGAATCTGTGTTCACAAATTTTCTTATCCATTTTTTTACGCGGAGAACAATTAATTCTTTTATTCATTAATCCATGTTTGGCTTGAACAATTTTTTTCTACATTAGGTTGAAGAGCGTGTGTTCGCTTACAGGACGGGAGTATTTTGAAAATTTTAACTCAAGAAGAGTTCACATTTATGATGTTAAAAAAAAGTTACTTTTGAAAAAAAAAATTTTTAAGCAGTTGCTCACGGGAAGTACTTTTCGATAAAATGCATATTGGTCAAGTACTCGAATCTGTTTCAGCACACTTCTAGATATGTCATTTTGAAAAACAATAATCACTCTATAGAATTTCGTTTTTGTGCACTAAGTACAAGTCCGTTTTTGCGCGTATAAATTTTGCGTACTTGAGAACAGAAATAATTCTCTCTCACGTCTCTTTCTCTGTTCTTCGTAGTTCATTCTCTATTCCATTATTCTCTCTAATTATCTCTTTTAAAGTAGCTGAAATAGAAAATATCAGTGAAAGTGGTGCAGTGGAAATCTATTGACTAAATTGATAACTTCTGGCAGCTGTCAGCAGAGACAGAGTCTGTCGACATCGCAATTTGTGCGCAGCACAATCGCTGTCAAGTTTTTACTTTTTCTTCTTTCCGGTTTCCAGTGTTCGATTCTTGATCAATATGATGCTGTTGATTATATATTGCTGTAGTATTTCTGTTATACTGTAAATATAGAGCATTATAGTCGTTGATAATACTGAAATTCGTCGACCGATGCATATTTCTGAATTGCCGCTAGTTTGACCAGTTCCATTTATGGTTGGCAAGAACAAATCTGACCTCAAAATGTAGTCTTACCAATAAACCTTTGTAAGAGAACATTATGTACTATCTATTATCCATTTCAAATTATAAGATACACTATCGGTTCTTCAAATAATGTTTGAAAGAAAGGAGACAGAGAGAGGAGGTTTTCGCCATTCGATAGCCAAGGCCATAGCTGGTAGTTCTACGGACAAAAACTCAAAAGCACTTTCCTTTAATTTGAAAACTTTTCTTGAATTTCAAAATATTGTGTAGATATAATAGAATTTATCTTGGTGTTCTGAAGTGGTTTGAATCGATTCTGAGTGAATTAGGAATATGTTTCATTTTCCATGAAAATAACCAAAACTGGGTTTTTCTGAACTTACATATATAATTACTAGTTTTTTTTGTGTTTTCTTCTGAAAACATACATTAGAATGCGATTCAAAGTGGTCGATAACCTCCGTTTTCGTTCATTTTCGAGACTGTCATACCCGAAGACATATCCATTCTCAGTATTTATCTGACTATTTTTGGATAACTCCAAAAGAGGTTTCCCGAGATTTTGATAGAAATGTTTTGTATTAATTAGTAACACAAAATTTCAAAAAGCGATAGCATTTTTTTACAAAATGGTATCATATTTCATATATAACGAAACTTAACATACCTTTTTGTTATATATTTTTTGTAACTGGCAATAATTTATTCTATTTTCACGTTTTGTTGTTAAGAGAACAAATGCAGTTTAGATTAGTATAAAAAGGCCACTTAATATGAGATGAGAAACGGTTATCTTGAATGACGTCAAGAACTAAAAACTATGTTTACTCACTCATTTTAGTACTTGACATCGATAAAATGATGCAAAAAGAAAAAAAAGTTATTGATCATAATATCATAAAAACATCTACGAAATTAGATTCAAGCTCAATATATTCACATCAAAATAAAAAGATAAAGGTGGTGATATGTGGAATGTATATTTAATCATATTAAAAGATTCTAATCGAATGACTAAAGAAAAATATTGGCTACTAATTTGCTTTTTAAACTAGAAGAAAAGAAGCTAGTACACAAATCAGTTAGGCGGTGTAGTTGTTTATCAATATTATAACATGTATGTCACATTGATAGAGCATACATGTTTAAAGAAATTAACTAGATATATGCGAACATTTAGTTTTTTTACGCGAAATTAACGTAAAAAGAATCACATCTGCATAGTGTTAAGTATTAAGCGTCATACCTCTTTCATTCGCTCACGCTGATAAGGTTAGATAAAGTAAATGTCGCTCATTTTCGTGAAAATACTAGTCTACGATTTTAAAAAATCGCTCTGATCTGTAGAGGTTCAAAATTACTCTGATTTATTTATGGTACTCTACATTTTTAGATATGGATAAGTACTGGCGACCGTCTTCTGTCTTTCAAACGGTATCCATGCACTGTTCGTGATCGGTATCATCAGCAAGGTATATAGAACTGTTAAATTTGTGTGGTTTCTCTGTGATAAGAGGCGAATCTGTTGATTTCTTTTACCTGACGAAAGTTTTCCACTCAAGCGAAAGCTTTTCTCTACGAGAAATGTCAATTTTCTCTAAAAGCTCAATAATGAGATGTGCCCCAATGTGCTGGAAAGTTAATCAGTTTTCCATCGGAAAGACAAGTATGAACTTAAAAAAACAGAGTTGAGTTCGCGTTAGAAAAAAACTGTGGCTCAGTCTGCTAGTGGGCACAACTTTTTTATGAAAAATAAAAATTAATTTATTACAGGATTTCACTTTAATAGTGAGTGTTCTTAGTATGTACAAAGAAAATGTTTATTTACAGATCTGGTCATAGATTATTTTTTCGGAGGAATGTTTAACTATAAATACTCTTATATCGTTAGTGTCTATGATTTGGATAGTAAACCGGACCCGCACCTATTCGACCATCACTGTTCAGATCAATGGGGCTAGCTTTTTCTAGTTTACCAACCAATCCCAACAGCAAAAAATCAGATTATATTGCGGCACATTCATATTACAAGATGTAAGAAACATTACCTCCACTAGGTGGTGGTCTATATCCACCTATGATCCCATCGCGGTTCAAATCGACATGCGTTGCCTGTTCTAACTTGGCGGTTGTACCTTCGAATGAAACACAAAGCATCCATCACTGAGAAATAAAATGTAACGACAGAAATGTTTACAAACTGAAGGTTCAATTCCATACCTGGACCACTAATGCCGCAACTACCGGCATTTAAAAGTCATTTAAAAAGCAACTACCGGCCTTGTATTTTGGAATGGATAATGCAGTGCTTCGTCTTTTACTCGCCTGTTTAATCACAATATCTTGACGTCGCCCTAAACCATACAATGTTCTATATTCCTCCCTTCTCATATTGGGGCGAAACGCATAAGAAGAAAAAATTGTTACCACATCGTACTCAGCGTAATTAATAGTTTGTTCCTGGTTTGTTAGATCTTCCTCTAACGTGCTTCTTATCGATAACGATTGTTGATCATATGATAAGCGGATGACAGAAATAGCGACTAATTCTTCTGCAGTCTCCATCCATACTCTTTCAAACAAACTCGAATTTTGCGGTACAGTTATGTCAAAAAAGGAAGACGATAAAACAATGAAAATGATTTGCACTCTCGTTTAAAGCGCTTCTTCCCATTTGTGATATTAGTGTATTGTGCATACATATTAGTCCTAGTTTTCAATATATTTTTAGATTTCATTAATAGAAAGGTCGAAGAAAAGGTGGGAGTGGATTTAAATGGTGGCGGCGGCATTAGTGGTCCAGGTATGGAATTGAACCTTCAGTTTGTAAACATTTCTGTCGTTACATTTTATTTCTCAGTGATGGATGCTTTGTGTTTCATTCGAAGGTACAACCGCCAAGTTAGAACAGGCAACGCATGTCGATTTGAACCGCGATGGGATCATAGGTGGATATAGACCACCACCTAGTGGAGGTAATGTTTCTTACATCTTGTAATATGAATGTGCCGCAATATAATCTGATTTTTTGCTGTTGGGATTGGTTGGTAAACTAGAAAAAGCTAGCCCCATTGATCTGAACAGTGATGGTCGAATAGGTGCGGGTCCGGTTTACTATCCAAATCATAGACACTAACGATATAAGAGTATTTATAGTTAAACATTCCTCCGAAAATCTCAAAATCTCACACACGCACACACACATAGCAGGCTTGGCCTGTTAGCAGTTTCAGAATGCACAGATAGAGTTAGTTGTCGTGTTTGGAGCATTTATTAACAGTAAAAGAGCAAACTATACACTTACGAGGGAACCTCCTGAGGTGCTAAAAACCTTTTCGAATGGGACTATTTTTAACCATGGTATCAAAACGGCCATGGACGGACTTAGGTCATCTGGCTCAAGCGCTAGAGTAGATATACTCTCGAACTTACATGGCTAGACTCCTTTTGAGCTGCTGAATCCGGATATGCGTGTTTGAGAAAACTGGATGAAGATGCTGCTACTAACCATTACTGCTGTAAATTTCTGATAGTTTAAAACAAGATGCCGCTGGTATAATGCCTAAATAATAGAGATAAAATTTAAAAATTTCCAAAAAATCAACGTCGCATACCTGTCGAATTAATTCTGTGGATAAATGTAGCTTGAAGTATCGATTCAATGTAATTAGACGAATTATTTTCAAATACTGTACCAATGAGGGTTCCATCAGTTTTAAATAAAATCAATGGGTCGTAATGTTTTTTGTCACAATCATACAATAAATATGCAAACCCTATTAAATTATTTAAATGTTCACCAGATGATTGAACACTTGTAATTCTTGCATCTTTCAAAATTAAAACGCGAAAATCAATTAAAAAGTGTTCAACGAATATTTGTAAGTCATCTGCACCACCCCAAGATCCTTTTTGTGTAATGAACTGACGATATTCATCACGCGGTCTGCCGTTGATTTCGACATCTGATGAATACTTCTTTTTTAGTTTTTCTGCTGCTAAATTTCTATAGTCTTGTGTTGTCCAACCGTTGTTGATAATTTTTCTTATTGTATCGAATAAACATGAGCCATCTTCCTCACAGGCCGAGTATCGAACGAAAACTAATTCCTGATTGCTGTAATCAGTTGTAGCAGTCATATCTATCTGAAATGATGAAGTAGGTGTTAGTGATTATTGTGTACATCTGTAGTGGAATGAAATAGATTTGCTAAAGTATTCCTTAGATCGACAAAATTTTTCTCAGTTTTTAAGACAACATACCATATATCGAGAGTCTATTGGCTAACATTCCGATAATGGAGATTATCAACATCATTTATGACAAGCAGTACTACAGAGATCCAAAACTAAATTTTGTTAAACAAATTTTATTTATTATTACAACCCATTTTCCGTCGTTTTCTTGAATAATCAAGAAACTCATAACTTAATCAAGATAAATAGAAATTGCTTCGGAATATCAAAACAGGGGTCATTTTATCTACTCAACTCGGTTTCGGTTCTAAGATCAATAAAATCTATTCTCGTACTTCTAATAAGGCCAAAGTACTTTCGATTGATGCTCAAAAATTTTTAAGTACAAGGTGTAGTGCAGGGAGTCATAGCATATCTTGATATTCCGAACCAGTTTGTATCGATCATGATTAGATTATGGGTTTTCTTCTTGCGTTTGATGTGTAAATAGGCTTTCTTTAATAATTCTTCTCCGCCAGTTTGTCTCAAGAGCTAGAGTTTCACATAGTGTAAAATCAGCTTTTCTTTATTAACATGTTTAGCCACGTTCCAGGATTCAGTTTGTTTCTTAATGTCAGCCTGATGTTCTTTCATTCTAGTTTCTTTTCTCTACTGGTTTCTCCAATGTAACATTTTCCACAGTCTAAGCACAATATTTTATATCCTATTTTCTTTTTCTTCCTTGATTCATCCTTGATATCTTTTTGGATGGAAAGAAGCACGCTCCTAGTTGTAAAAGAAAAACTTTAGACAACTAGGAGTGTTATTGGTATATTTACTGTCGTCACAACGATGCAACAGAATCTTGATAATAATCAGAACCGTCTCAATGATTTAGAGATAGCTGCTCGTAACCGTGATCAAGCCAATGAAATGCAAAAAGATGTAATTTATAGCATATTTCATTTATATGAGAATTGTTTAAAACTAAATTATAAAATCGTCATCAGAATGGTATGATGTGATACAATTCCTCAGAATACAGATCAAACAATGTAAATCACGATTTCGATAGTGTATGCACATTGAGGATAAAACTTCTGTGACTTTCTTTTACTTGCTCTATCTCTTTCTCTTGCTAAATATTCTTGTCACGTACAATGGTTTTTCCTTTCTCTTTACGGTGGATATATCTCACCTTTCATTCACTGATTGAGCATTATTTTATCTGGCAGATGATGGCAATCTTTTTCTTCTGTTACGAAAAGCTTAACTAGTCAAAGTTATTTGTCACGTAGCTGGCAATTATAAATTCTTTATTATCTCGTGTAAATAACTGCCTCAAAAACCGAAACACTCGAGTAAACGTCATTCACTTCAACTTGAATTAAATTTATAGACAGTGTTGATGACAAAATCTCGTACACGTTGTGGTCTGAGATTAGAAAACGTGCTCAAAGTCGGAGCAGCCTTTCTCGTTCCTTTCATGATTGGTATATTTACTATCGTCACAACGATGCAACAGAATCTTGATAATAAGCAGAACCGTCTCAATGATTTGGAGATAGCTGCTTGTAACCGTGATCAAGCCAATGAATTGCAAAAAGATGTAGTTTATGCTGCCTGTATCAAAGATATTAGCGAACTTTTTATGAAAGACAGTCACAATCTATCTGAAAATGAACAGCAAAATCGGTATGCATTTGCCTCGGCTAAAACAATGACCACACTTGAACAAATCGATGGCAAACGAAAAACCTACCTTATCAAATTTCTGTATCAAGCCGGTCTTCTTGATAAACGCAAAACGGTAGTTGATTTAAGTGGAGCAAATCTGAATGGCACTGATTTAGGAGGTTCACTCGATACGCCACTATCATTGAATTACATAACTCTTCGTTATGTTAGTTTATTAAATGCATCGTTTGTAAATGTTAATCTCAAGGATGCTGATTTCAGTGGATCGATATTGAATGGTGCCAACTTTACATCGGCAAATTTGGCAAAGACTAATTTTACCGGCTGTGACTTAATTCAAGCCGATTTTAGGGGAGCCTACATCTACTGAGCACTGTTTAACGATATTGATTTGACTGGCGCATCTCTCTCCGACACACCCGAAGTCATTCTAAATTCTATTATACCGAATGGCTCGTATATCTATAACACTACAGACTCAATGCATACGGATAATTTCAAAACGATAAATTTAGTTCAGAATGGCGATGCCAAATTAGAGAAATGTACAAATGACAGTGATAAATTACCCGCAAGATGGAGCTATTATACGCAACCTGTCGGTCGAGTGATTGATTGTTCTGCATTAAAGTATCTTTGGAGACACATTAAACATGCATGGTATATTAGTCAGTTTTGATTGGTCTTAACAAACAAAATTCAACATCATCTACTAGTGCATGCTATATCAAAGTCCAAGTAAACCGAAAATCAACATATGCGATCGTCGACACTGGATCCGCCATCACGATAATTCACCAAAATCTTCTAAGGACTCTTTATCATCGAAAATTCATCGGTAAGAAAACCGACTGTCAAGCAGCTAACTCTTCATCGATCAACATCATTGGTCAAGTGGAATTGGAAATTAAACTTGGAAAAATTAAAACCTGCATAATAGCAGACGTCGCAACAAATCTAATCACATCTCTTCTCCTCGGAAATGACTGGATAAATCCTAATCACGTACATTTACTCGACGATGAACAACGCCTGACAATCCCAGCAAAAAACGGACAACTTATCTCATTCCCGTATATCGCTTTACCTGACCTTAACTATCCAGTCTTCCTCGTGAATCTAGTGACCATTCCTCCGAATTCTCAACAACTTGTGGACATCAAAGTTCAACTCTCTGGGGCGGAGAACTTGACTTTCCAGCCTATTACAAATTATCTCTTAAAATTTTTATTCATCCCTAACACCTTGCTAAACGTCACTGATCATACGGCAAAAATCCTCGTCATAAACGCTTAGGATCGTCAACGTACCCTATCCAAAAATTCGAAAATTGGCATGATAAATAGATATCCAACGTTTGAAGTATGCCTTACCATGCAACAACCACGTAGGAAATCTCCTACAACTCTAAAACCTGTTGGATTCTTATATTCGGAAGAAGTCCGTAGACACATTCAAAATCTCACACAGCACATCGAACATCCAAAACAAAAGCAGCAGGTCGAAGAGATATTATGGCATAATAAAGATTTATTTGATTCGGGTCCAGCAATCGTTAATATATCTCCTCAATCAGCAATCAAAACCGGTGATTATCCTCCCATTTATTCGAAACAATATCCTGCTTCCGAGAGGGATCAATAAATAAAAACTATAGAAACTCAAAAATTGTTAGAACGTGCCCAGATCGAAGAATCAACTTCTCCATGGTCATCTCCCGTCGTTCTCGTCAAGAAAAAAGATAAAACAACTCGTTTCTGTATTGACTATCGCCGTCTCAATGCTCTAACAATCAAAGATGCCTTTCCTTTACCTCGAATAGATGAAATATTTGACCAACTGTCCGAAGCCGTCATCTTCACAAAATTTGATTTCAAGAGCGGATACTTTCAAATTCCCCTAGCAAAAGAAGATCGTCCGAAAACTGCATTCTCCACAAGGGACAATCATTATCAGTTCACTGTCTTGCCGCAAGGAGCCACTAATGGACCGGCGACATTTCAGCGTGTTATCAATCATATTTTCGGTCCAACTCGTTGGCGATACGCATTGGCTTATATAGACGATATCATCATTTATTCACTTATCTCATCTGGAAGAAATTTGTCAACTCCTAAAAGAAGCAAACTTTCGTCTCAATTCGGAAAAATGTGAGGTGGCTCGTAATTAATCTGTAATCTATTCTAATTAATCTGCATACCATAGTACAGTTGTCTTGGCGGGTGGTTTAGTTCATACGAAGAATGTACACTGGAACAGAACAATCTTATGAATCTCTCTTCGGAAACCAACAGTCTTTCTGCATCCTTACCCTTAAGACA
>CAJNOQ010009175.1:0-10505 GCA_905250885.1 Didymodactylos carnosus | reverse complement strand
TGATGATACTGTGAAGTATCGAAAGCTCGCTTTTTGTGTAAAATGATTTTACAAAAATGTTTTTCAATTATATTAAATATACTTAGTTTTATAAGAAACGTAAAAAAGTCAAAGAATGTCAATATATTTGTGTGCAAGTTTGCTTTCCGTGCATCTTATCTATTTGGTTCTTTATATTTTTCCATCTAATGTTTTCGTGTTGAAAAAATTCAAGAAATCAAGAAACGTTTTCTTTATACGGTCAAAGCTTGCAAGTTTCATAGACTTTGAATTTCGTCGTGTTTTATTTATTTCCGCGGGTTTATTCATTCACACATCTTTTGTTCTGGCTACTCATGTATTTTTTATTTTCATTGTGAAAAGTTACCTCGGTACTTTTTCTTCTTGTTACTTTGATCTGGAGTCAGATATTTTTTTTGTTGAAGAGGGAAAAGGTAGTAAGTTATATTAATAAAAAAAGGTTTTATTCATAAAATTCTGTTCCACTTTTCGCATTTACAGTTCATTGCTAATAACATGATTCAAACGGAGATATCAAGTTGTTTCCTGAAAAAGAATCAAATGAAGTAGTTAGAGTCAGGAAACAGAATAAGCACTCATCTCTGTTTTAACGAGCTATATCTAACGGTTTCGACTCTGAATTTCTCATCTTTTGAAAATGCAAAGTGCACCGCGTAAACTGAGATGGCTTTACCGTATGCATTAATCTTTTAATCTATTTGCTTTCAGCTTGAAAAAAACGTATCTGAGAGTTTGCCGGTCAATCACACAGTCTCACAGCAGTAAGAAATATTCGTTTTGCTTAGAGATTTAGTGTATTCTACCGCTGGTGATCAAAAACTCGAGTAAAAAACAATGTGCTTTAGCTAACTTCTCTCGCATTCTTCTTTACCAACTAGTTTCAGGTAATCGAAAAATTAACGGGAGTGGTTAGTAGAGTGCGAAAAATAGCATTTGTCGGCAATTGGAAATTTGTTGATTTCGTCCATTTCGATAATCTTCTTCAATAACATTAAACATACCTAAATAAAGAATAATGGTTCTCTATTCCGCAATAGCTTTATTTCTCCGATATGTATCTGTAGAAACATTACAATTAATAAATGATATTTAATAGAGAGACAGTAACTTGCGGATAATAATTACACATGCTTTTGTTTTCGATTAGAATAATTCTAGAACATTCTAATTTCTCCAATAATTTTATCATAGATCTAAATTTTATAAAGTGTGAGATTTCTTCTTCAAGTAACTTAAATACTTCATAGAACCTACAGTTTTACCGCAGCTACTTATTAGCGATCTAATATGAGGATTCCAATCACGATTAGTAGTTAGAACCAAGCCTAAGTGTGTATGTTTCGAAACAAATCAAAGTTTTTAGGATTTAATATATAGAGGAGATAGATTAAGAGAGGATACATTGCGTGTAAAGAACATTGCGACACATTTTTTTTATATTTAGATCAAGTTTCCATTTTTGGCACCATTCCTCAATTTCTTTCAGATCCTCATTCATAGCAGTGAAGTTCCTTTGCAGATCGGTAATTTCACGGCGAAGAGAAGCGTCATTACCACACATAAGCTGTCTAATCCACCAAATGAGTCATTTATACAGATCAAAAATAATAATGGTCCTCACAGGACAGCGCAAGAAATAGACGACTCAGCAGAGGTTTTGCCGTCAATTACCGTAACAATCCTTCTGCCACTCCGATAATTTTTCATCCATGAGGTCGGAAACTATTATTGGTGGGATAAATCCACATTTTTCAATTTTATCAGTAATCTTTCGTGTGATACACGATCGAAAGCTTCACTAAAGTCCAGAAAAACTGATAAGAGATTTTTTGCTATTAAAAGCATTATTGATTTTATCTACTATCTGGATTACTTGATTTACTATCGGGTGGTCAAAAGCCTTCTTGACTACGATTAAAAAAGTTGTTTTGATTTAAAAATTTAAAAATATATTTAAAAATAATTCTTTCAAAACTTTTCAAGCGCTGTTTAGCAAACTAATCTGTTGATAGTTTGCAGGTAGATGAGCATTATCTGATTTAAAAATAAGATACACTTGATCTAGTTCCATTCTGTTGGAAATTTTCTTTTGTTTAACGATTCGTTAAAAATATGAGTTAGTGACCGTGAAATCACTTCGGTTGACTCTCTCAACATCCGCCTCGTCAGTCCTCTTGCGCATCCCTTTTGAAATGTCTATTTTGCTGAGTTGCTCAAAGAAGTGTGTTTCGTAAATGAGACATTATTATCGACTTAACTGAGAGCTGTGAAAAAGAAGACGTGGTGTAATCCGGAATATAAACGCTTACAAAATGCTTATTTAATAATTCAGCTTTTTGGTGAGGAACAGTGTTTATGGAGTTTGTTGAGATATCAGTATCTTAACTTCTTTTTTTTCTATAGGTGTTTGAGATCATGATTAAACAAAGGTGCGTCTCTGGAAGCACTAGAAATCATATTATGTGGTATACATTCATCTACTACGGCCAAAAATGAATTTGTCCAAGCTGGTACCTTGGCGTCGAAGTCAGAATGCTCATCCAAAATACTCATCCACTTTGTAAGCGATAGTTTTATTGTAAAAGGATCCCAATCAGTATTTTTGCAGAGATAAATTTGCCTTTTTGATTTAAAAGTAATGGATTTTGTTCCAGTCAGTTCATATGAGATCATATTATTATTACATAATGTGGATAATTTTTAAATTACTTTAACATTCTTCATACTAAATTTAACCTTCAAGTCAATCGATAAGAGTTGATCTTAGCATATAAATCAAATAATCTATATTTAGTACTGAGGCGTAATCACCTTAGCATTTATTCCTCATTTGTTTAATCATGACTGAATTGACAGATAGTTAGGCGTAGGTATGTTACAAACCCAGATCCAAACCCAAGCCACTTGGGTATTGGGTTTGCCCTTGGTCAGTTGTCCAAAGACCATTCTTTTTCTTCTTCAAGTATAACTTATCAGTAGTAACTTAACTTGACAACTTTGTTCCATACGTCTTGTTTGTCTTTTTCTTCTCATTCACTTTATTTTCCCTAACGAAAACCAGGTTTGCTTTAGTTTTCTCTATTATTTTCTATCCCTTTTACAGTGTATAAAACCAATTCTGCCATAATTTTGGACTTGTGCTTATTACTTTAAATATTTTTCTCTTCTTTGCGGTAACAAGAGAAAAGATACGCGGTCAATTTGACGCCAAATTTGTCTCAGTGTCAACTTTTGCTAATAAGCTTTTTCGTGAAATCTTACATAGATTTTCATCCTTTGACCCACTGAGTTTAAAGAATTATTACCTGATCTGAAAGGGTTTTTATTCGGCTGCAGTATAATAAAGATTTTCACGAAAAAATATCAATTTCTTTTACAATTTGCTTTCTTATAAATAGTGAAGCGTGGTCTAGATGCTCGATTCTGGACTATGCTCGAATATAAAGCTATTTCAACCGAAAGTGTCAGCGGAGTATCATACAAAGCTCATCAGAAAGCGACGAAAATATGGCCAATATCATTTTGCAGTTGTTGAGACTTTTTATCCTTCGAGACAGTACTGTCTTACGAGAGCAGCTGCAGTCGTTAAAAATGCTTAATTTTCAGCATAACTTAGGAGGTTCCTGACTGGAAAAGCTTTTGATTTTCTTACAGAAGATGTTCTGGTTTGTTTTAGTTGCTTTAGGAATGCTATATACTTTTGAAAAACTTAAAAATTTCATGACTCCAGTTAGGAAATCGAAATTCAAAAATTCTAAAAGATACATCGATGCGAAATCGACTTTTCTTTCCCTTAACTGTCAGCTGAAATCTGTTCTGTACATGGATTTAAGACACTAAAACATAAAGATAATATTCGCAAAAATAAATAGCATAAAAGCACTCAACTTTTCTAGACATTCACTAGAGATGAGCATCGGGACCAAAAAAGTTTTCTGGTCCCGGTAAAAGATTTGATTGCCGTTCCATCACCTTCACAGTTAAAATATCATTTGGCTGTGCATTTTGTAGAGAAATGTTTCCTCTTTTAGGTTATATATTCTAAAATATACCACAGGCCTTCGTTACGAATTAATTTGACAAATACAATGACCGGGACCAGATTGATCCCGGTCATCTTGGTCCCGGCCATGTATTTGCTAAATTGATTGATAAAAGAGACTCGCAAAATATTTTAGAATATATAACCTGAAAGAGGAAACATTTCTCTACAAAATGCACAGCCAAATGATATTTTAACTGTGAAGGTGATGAAACGGCAATCAAATATTTTACCGGGACCAGAAAATATTTTTGGTCTCGATGCCCATCTCCACATTTCACCTACTATCCATTTCAAAAAAGAATGGACTCAGTTGTTTTTTGAATGACTCAGAAACATTACTAGCTAGCGAGTTCGGGTTTTCGCTGTTGGAAAGAGAAGATCTGGGGACATCCAGGCATGCAATAATCGTTTGGCTTACCAAGATCTTTGAGGGATTTCCAGAAGATCTCTGGAAAACCACATTCATGGGAATTAGAAATTTTGATTCTCCTGTGTGGCTGCGATCTGCCATACTGTCTTCTACAAGACTACTCGAGGCCGAGCTCGCTGGCTCGTTCCGTTCAAGAGCTATAAGCCTTTTCCCAAGGGTCTCGATTTCGGTCAGTTGACCTGGGATCATCCGAAAATGGGTCAAGGTAAGGGTATTCGATCACCCTGAGTCAAGTGATAATGCTTATTTTTAGCTTCAAAACGATCTAAACTCACTACATCAGGATTTTCGACTTCCTTGAAAAATATCCGCTGTCTGCGCAATGTAGCGACAGAATGCTGCAGTTTGAAAATCTTGATGTAGTGAGTTTAGATCGTTTTGAAGCTAAAAATAAACATTACCACTTGACTCAGGGTGATCGAATACCCTTACCTTGACCCATTTTCGGATGATTCCAGGTCAACCGACTGAAATCGGGACTCTCGTGAAAAAATAAGCCAGCGAGCTCGGCCTCGAGTAGGCTTGTAGAAGACAGTATGGCAGATCATAGCCACACAGGAGAATCGAAATTTCTAATTCCCATGAAGGTGGTTTTTCAGAGATCTTCTGGAAATCCCTCAAAGATCTTGGTAAGCCAAATGATTATCAAACTCAACCATAATACCAAACTCAATTCTGACCCAAACCCAATACCCAAGCCTAGACTAGGGTACCCCAAACCCAATACCCAATTCTTTGGTTAGGTTTGGGTTTGTAACATACCTAGTTAGGCGTACCTGTCATATTACTCGTACGTTTCTCGACCTAAAAGTTTCAAGAATCCAGGTAACTGGTTAAAGGTAACGTTCTTTTTTGTATAGTTATCTATGACTTTATTTGTTCTTCTTTTATCTGGCTTGCCGAACTGATAGTAGGTTTATAAATAAAACATGTCTTTACATCATTCTCACTTGGTGTTAATCATATTGAAAAAAATGCCTGTACCTCAACTAAAATTCTTTCGTGCTCTTTGGGGTGCTGAAGCTCAATTCTCGACCGACATCGACCATCTTTTCACTGAATTTCATCGTTTAGGCTATGCCGGCGTTGAGGCTACGCTTAGTGACATCCATCGTATTTGTCAGAACGATCATGAAGCCTTTCGTCGAGCGCTACATGACAATCAACTGGAACTGATCGGTCTAGTACAAACGACTTATCCAACTATAAAAAATGACATATGGCAAGATTTATCGATTGATGAACATTTGGCCAATCTAGAGAACCATTTTGAAGAGTTCATGCAATATAAACCAATACATGTAAATATCCAAGGTGGTCAGGATTCATGGTCAATTGAGGAAAATGAACAGTTTTTTGAAAAAGCATTGGAAGTGCAAGCAAAGTATCCGCAAGTAACATCGTCACATGAAGTGAGTATTGTTTCTTGTTTGATAGTTGATCATCATCTTTTCTGCTAAGAATTCTACAAGTTTTTTCTAATTTAATATTTTGAGACTCATCGAAGCCGTTCACTTTACAATCCGTTCATCACTGCCCATATCGTCAAACGCTTTCCAACTCTTCGTTTAACCGCCGATTATTCACATTTTATGCTTGTCTGTGAACGTTTACTGGAACATCCTACAGATGATGAACGTTTTCGTCTATTTGCTTCGCGGATCGATCATCTTCATGCGCGAGTCGGCTCTACCCAACATGCTCAAGTCAATGATCCGCTCGAATCGAAGAAAGAAAGTGAGCAAATGCAGCGATGGTGGGAAATGATATGGGATGCACAAAAGAACAGAACATGGATAACATTGACACCTGAGTACGGACCAGTGCCCTATGCAATAACGAGTGAAATCAACGTGTGGGACTTGACCAATCGAGAGATGGAACGACAAAAGAAAAACTATGCAAAATGGTCAAACAAGGTTCAATAATGAATGATTTTGCTCGTTAAATTAATTTTTTGCTGCGGACATACCGGCTAAAGTTTACAAAAAATATGCTGAGAACTTCTTCTTTCACTTATAATATTCGAACATTTTAATACAAAAAAGCAACACATTGTCTTCTTAAAAGAGAAGTGGCATTCTTCATTTCCAGGCAGAGAATGTACGGTGTCGAATTAGTGTTTGGATTTCTAAGAATCCGCATTTCAAAATATCGCACTATGAACACTTGAACTTCATACTCTATTACTTCGTTGACTTTGAACTAAAGAGTAGTGTAAAAATTGTTTTGCAACTAAACGCGAAAATATGACTTTTGGAAACTAGGCAGGTGATAGACGAGTTTTTTTTAGACGCGTTTCCACTGCGCATTGGCGTTTCCGCGAGTGACTAAAGATACTTCAACATGGTGCAATCGCCTCTAGAGAACATGGTTTATTGACTTTTCTTGATATTGCTAATGCTAAAATAATATTTCATAATAGAATTCAAGTTAATGGTTCTACCTGACATGTTAAAATTTTACCCGGAGATCAATAAGAAACTAAGCCGGAGATTAAAACTGTCTTCCAAATATATAAAACATGTATAGTTAGCAGTATCCAAGAAATTATTTTAAAGTTTCTTTGGTTAATGTCTCCTCCATGCGCCGTTGTCGAAACATACACAAATGTCTGATTTAGAACCAAAGCATAAAGTACAGCATAGGGTATTTATATGACGCTATGAGCAGGGACCGCGGAGCGTTTTGAAATTTGCTTGACGGTCCGAAACCTGGGGGCCAGCGGTGCCACCGCCTCTCACCCCTCTCCCGATATTTTTGGGCTACGGTTTTCCTGCTTTTTCGAAGACGGCCTTTGTTATCATTTCGCAGACTGCAGGCTGCCGCGTATAGCTTTTAAACCCAGCGTTGGATTGCACGTGCTTCGTTAGAACCTTCCTTCGGCTTTGCGCATGCTTTGCCTACGAAAATTCCCGTCGCATTCTCTAAAGTACACTCAAAGGTATTTTCTGAAAGAGCTTTACAGTCGGCTGATGCTCATATAGCTCTTTGGAAATGGATTCTGATATTCTGATTTATAAAAAAGAATTTTGTTGAGATTATTTATTTTCGTGGGTTTATTCATTCACGCATCTTTTGTTCTGGCTACTCATGTATTTTTTATTTTCATTGTGAAAAGTTATCTCGGTGCTTTCTCTTCTTGTTACTTTGATCTGGAGTCAGATATTTTTTTTGTTGAAGAGGGAAAAGGTAGTAAGTTATATTAATAAAAAAAGGTTTTATTCATAAAATTCTGTCCCACTTTTCGCATTTACAGTTCATTGCTAACAACATGATTCAAACGGAGATATCAAGTTGTTTCCTGAAAAGAATCAAATGAAGTAGTTAGAGTTGAAACGCTTACGACACTTGGTATTCCAAGGCGGTCACCCATCATACTACAAACATTTTCGGACACATTGGCTCATCTTAAAACAAATGCGAAACGTAACCAAGAACGCGTATGACTTTTGAATAAAAACACAAAATTTGTTCATAGGGTTGATATGTGGTGAACTCATATCGAAAATAACGTTCATTTCCAAAATAGTCTTCATTCTCGTGAACAAAATAGTGGAAAATGACAAAAAAACGCTTACGACACTTGGTATTCCAAGGCGGTCACCCATCCTACTACTAATCAAGCCTGACGTTCACAACTGTGGACACTACAACCTGAAAGACTATTTTGAATATCATAAAGCTTTTATAATAAATGTTTTAACAAAAGAGAAGCAAAAAAAATAAACTAAGTAAAAAGTGAGTTGTAACTTACATAGACTAAATTGTCTGATGACGATTTTCTAATAAAAATGAATAACGTTGATTCATTCGTGTTTCTGAGGGTGGCAAAATATATGTATCTAGTATAAAGTCGATGCATCTAGATGTAAAGATAGAAGCGGCTCACTCTCATCTTCTCTCCCTCCCCCTCCGTCTCTTGTCTTTGTTCGTCTTCCATCTTTACTTCTAGATGCATCGATTTTATACTAGAAGCATATATTCTGCCACGTATGGTGTTTCTTGATATTCTCGGTTGATAAAGGTTCGAATTTATCTGTATTGATTGTGTGTCACTTCAGACACTCATTGAAAAGTAATATAATTTTTAAAAATTATGCAAAACTGTTAACGTTTTCATCGTCCAATTTCAATTTTTTCTCAAAACCAATATCGTATTTCGAATCATGTTAAAAATTGCATTGAGGAATCCTTGTTTCGGGATTTTTAGACAACTCTGATTTTTTTTCGAATTTCTCTACCGAAAGGAGGAGGATAATAAGAGCCAAAATCGGCCCACTCTCAAGTCGGTCTTGTGGTAATATATTTGATGCAGTGTTTATCCGCGATTAACGCGAACACATGTTTAAACATTTAAATATCTAACGAGAGAACCGCCCGAGACGATACTCTCCGTTTTTCTTCGTTTATACCTCAGCTGATAGAGGGTATCGAGCTGACAAAAAGCCTAAATAGGTTTCTGCGGAGGGTTTGCTCTTGAAGAACCGGTTTTCTGGAAAACCAGTTTTTCAGAAACTCTAAACTAACTGAAACCTCTTCTCAATGAGTTATAATTGTAGCCCGGAAATGTCTGATTAAAATGAGACGTCTCCCAGCTCTACACCACCTTTCTTTGCAAAGTTATAGAATTTACAAGAAAAGCCCTAAATTTAGTTTATCTTGCTTCTGTAGCTTTGAGCTGACAATGAACATTCAGGGCTTTTCTTGTAAATTCTATAACTTTGCAAAGAAAGGTGGTGTAGAGCTGGGAGACGTCTCATTTTAATCAGACATTTCCGGGCTACAATTACAACTCATTAAGAAGAGGTTTCAGTTAGTTTCAGAGTTTCTGAAAAACTGGTTTTCCAGAAAACCGGTTCTTCGAGAGCCCTCCACAGAAACCCATTTAGGCTTTTTGTCAGCTCGATACCCTCTATCAACTGAGGTATGAACGAAGAAAAACGGAGAGTATCATCTCGGGCGGTTCCCTCGTAAGTATGTAGCCAGGCCATAAAATATGAGCCTGAACAAACTGTAAACATGTTAATATCTAAATGCCTATAGGCATTTCGTTTCTTTCTTCATCTTCTTTCAATCTCCAAACCCTACTTTGAACTTTTTTGAACTTGTCGTCTCGTTCGAACCGAACGATTCACTTCATTGATTTTCTCCGACGGTGACAAAAAAACATCAGATAAAATCGATTTGTTTTTCTCGATGTTCGATACTCGACAATTCGGTCGAATCCGTTCACTGACTCTGCGCCAAATTGGTGATGATAAACTAAATCGATTTTTATCATATATAACAAGTTGCAGTCTGGTTTCACTTTCAATCAGTTTTTTTGAAAAACAGACTCAAAGTAGTAAAATAATTGCTTGTCGTCGATTCTCGCCCAACCCAGCCTTCGAAAACTATGTTTGAATAAAATTGATTATATAATTAAACACATGTTGTTCCCAGTGCAACCCGCATTGAGTCAGCTGATCATCAGCACTTGCACCGATAATCAATTGCCGAAACTAGTCCAAGGACAGGATCACAATCATCATTAGTATTAATTGGTTGTGGCCGTTTTTTTATGTTTTTTTTTTATTATTATTTTATTCTAATATATTTTTATATAAAATCATCAAAATACATACAGCAATACACACATTAACGATCATAAAGGCAGTTATGTAAATTAACACATCTATACAGAAAGGCTTTTTATTTAAATTTACAATGATAAAGAATTTGTGAAGTTTATAATTGCCATATCATGTCTGTTAAAAGATGATTCATCAGAGTCATTGATTGTATTCGCTAAATGTAATAATGATTTAATGGCTTTTGACAGAAATATAACAGTTTCTTTTTCTCCTAAACGATATTTCATACAAGTATGGTTCATCTTCGATTCACTGACCCATGACTGAAAATGGGTTTTTAGCGATGATTTGGTGTTAGTATGCGCTTAGCTTTTTAAAGGGATGGAGAAACAGGAAATTTTTGTTTATTTATGTGTATGATTGCATTCGATCG
>CAJNOQ010009174.1:0-10507 GCA_905250885.1 Didymodactylos carnosus | reverse complement strand
AAACTGGTTTTCTGGAAATCCAGTCTTTGGAGGCCTAGCGGCCCGTCTCATGTTAGTATCCGGAATCAGCACATTCGATTACCTATTGTTCACTAAGTTTTAAGCTAGAAGCGATTTATCACATGGTGTCCTTTCCTCGTTAGACTTGCTCTCGACATATTTTATTGAAAAAAATTGTATATCTAGAAAATTGTGAAATTCATTTTATGACTTAATCCTGAGGGGGTCTAGAGGGAGTTTTACGACTAAAAAATTTCTTTAGACCGGTGAAAACCAGCCGGTCCAACCATTTCACCCGGTTCGGTTTCGCCGGACCGGTTACAGCTCTGGACCGGACTGATAGCGGGGTTATTAAGAATCACTGCACTCTTTGCAAAACGTCTCGTTTTGTAGACAAATGTTTTTTCTATGTACTTGCTGAAACAGTTTAAAGTTAATTATGACAAAAAAATATGAGCAGTCTTAAATGGCATAACTGTACGTGTTAACTGGTCACCAGTTACACAACTGTTCGTGCCTCTTCAGTAATTCGTTAAAAACGCTTTTCTCTTTCAACTTTTAAGTTTATCTTTCGTACAAATGCATAGAACAAACATTTCTCTACAAAATGAAATGTGTCTACAAGTCTGAGCGATTCTTAATAACCGAGTTCTGACAATTTTCCTGAATGTCCCAAAAAACCGTCGGATATAACCGGTATGCACTTATAACTAGGTATGCACTACATACCTGGTTACAGCTAGCTGTTTGATCCATCTAAGTTAGCTGAACAAAAATCGCGAGAATCTCTTCATGTCAACCTCCGATTTCAAGGATCTTTTGCCCATAGATCCTATATAGTAGCCTGGCAAAAACTCCAAAAGGATTTGGGTCCCTACTGCTTCATTCAAAAGTTATGAATTTTTCTACTTTCCCGATACAGTGTATTACATTGAAAATTCATAATTCAGTAAAAAAAGTATAAAGGACTGAAAATTTTTCCTGTGACAGTCTTAAATGTCTGTACAATTAGAATAGTGAGTACGATTAAGAATTACAATATTATAGAAGAGATACGACAAAGTCATATGAATTCATTATCGTCAAATCATCCATCATTAGCCACTACATGTAAGACACAGTTTACGATGAGAAAGGTGGATACGATAAAGCATTAGAACTTTGCAACTAGAAGAAATCAAGCAATCGCCGGATTACTAGATTTCCACTGACGTTACCCAGTAGTTGCAATTGAGTAAAAATCTAGTAATCTAAATGAATCGGGAGATACTAGAATTACGCTTGGGAATCATTTCAGACATCCATCTCCGATTTCAAGGATCTTTTACGCATAGATCCTATATAGTGGCCTACCTATTATTATAATAGACATTTAAGACTGCCACAGGAAAAAGTTTCAGTCCGTCATACCGTGTTTTCACTGAGTTATGAGTTTTCAATGTTTTATGTAATGCACTGTACCGTCAAAATAGAAAAATTCATAACTTTTGAATGAAGCAGTAGGAATCCAAATCCTCTTTTTTTGCTAGGCTACTATATAGGATCTATGGATAAAAGATCCTTGAAATCGGAGGTTGACATCTGGAAAAGTTCCCTCGTTAGTATCAAATTAATATACCAATGAGCTTGTTAGTACTGGGGTTATTTTTAATAACTCACCAACGATAGATGAAATGCTACTACTAGATCGAACGTCTACCTTCTCTTTTCTTCCTTAATTTTATTTAAGATCAACTTGTCTTCTACATTCTAATGTTTAATAATATATATTATACTAACGAAAGTTCAATCAGATAAAGCCGTTTTTAGTAAACTTTCAAAAAGAAATGATGCGAACTTTGTATTTTTGTAAAAATGATGATTATGAATAATTTTTTTGCGTAAGAAAACAACAGATTTGTCACAACATTGGATTGTCAGAAAATGAATGAAAACTATTACTCTTTCGAGGAGCTGACAAGTTGACACTACAGCATTCTAGAAAAACACGAACATTTTTCGAATAACTAGTGCTCAAACTCAATGCCACCTGCACGTGTATTGATCCAATCATTGCATTTTTAGAACTTTATAATGGAGCTACGAACATTTTATTCATCCTTGTATACTGACTTTAAACAATGTATAACAAACTTTACTTTACTTTTAATTCTACTACTATTAAATATGGTAGTAAAAACTTGTTTCATTACAGGAGGAGGGCAAGTCGATGCTGCTAACTGATTTCCACTTTTTTTTATCTAATGCGCAGAAAGTATATCCTCGAAAAGTTTAATAATAAAGAAGACAACTGGTACGAAAAAATTTACACCTTGTATAAACAGTCAACTGAATATGACCCACGTAAAAGTCAACTTTTATGTAAGTCCGTAACGTTTTGTGAAATGTACAGCTCTTCAGCCGAGCAATATACTGGATTGGGAAAGATCTTATTTTATAGCTTAAAGATTTTTTTAATTTAAGTGACCTAATGGTTTTGGTATACGCCACTTTCGTAGAAAAGGACCGTATTGCCGCGAATTACAGAGAGGTGGCTAGGTGAGAGCTAGACGTTGCTTAATTACCATTTGAAAAGAAGCTTCAAAATAACACGTTCTCCAACTCTCTGCATTGCTCAGCTAAAGATATATGACTTTCACAAAACATTGCAGACCAAACTTTTTCGTCCGGTACGCCTCAACAAGCCGGTCAAATACAGAAGCATCAAAAATTAATTAACTTTAATTTGATAAGCATACTCTTCATATCTTTACGCTATACCTTCATTTCTTTTTATCAAAAAATAACAAATAGTTAACTAGAATTCTTAATTGTTAAAATATAACTCGAAAAACAGGGTATTAGTAATTACTTTTATACATTTAACCTTAAGCTAGAAGTGTTAGAAAAGTCAAGTGCTACAAGTTGTAGCTTTCATGCAGATTTCGACGTCCTGAAACGGTCGCTGTAGTCTACAACGACCGTTTCAGGACGTTGAATTTTGTGTATCAGTGGTCATGACGAGTTGTTTCAGAAGTATTCTTTTTCTTTATTTCTGTATAAGTTTATCTTGTATTTGAATAGGTTAGATTATTGTTTGCAGTAGTCATATATTTTGAATAAGCATGTTACTGGGACACTACAACATCAAGACCGTCCTAAGTTTCGATGTATGTCCTGAAACGTTCGTTGTAGCATTTGACTTCTAACGCCTCTAGTTTAGACTTTAGTCCATGTAAGTAATTACTAACACCCTGTTCTTCTATTCATTTTTTGTTCGTATTGCGAAAAATTATTTATCTCGTCTAACTAAATTTAAACTGTCAAATCCACTAACATGTCTTTGATATCTTATGTTCGTATTTGAACACACCATAAATAAATATAGATAGTTAGTCAATCAGAAACATTATCATTCGAAAATGAATTTAACATTGTTTGTACGACAATTTCTTCTTAATGGTCATTGTTATTAGCAATCAACGAAACTAAGTGTACTCGTCTTTGATTAACACACCTAGTTAGCGTAAAATAATTTAAGATCACAATATTTGCATAAAATGTAATTCACACATTTATTAGCTAAGCTTCCAACAGATTTAGTGCTAATTTTTTATCAATAGATGCATATAGATCTGTAACATCTAAACTACCTGGTGTTGTCTTTCTCGTAATTTTTAGTTTATTTCTCTTTTCAATGAAATCATTAGTAGTATTAACGATAGATCTTGATTTATCACAGATAGGTTTTAGGATAGTTGTCATATGGTTTGCTAAGTATGAGTCAATCAATGATATCGTTTATCTCCACAAATAATCTCATGAAATTATCTTTGTGAACCTTCGGCTGACCTCTCACGAATGATAACTGGTAACAGGATAAAAGAAATAAGAGACTTCTTTTTCTCCTAATTCACAATTTTTCTAATAATTCATTTAAAATAATCGGTAATTCTTTATAAATGTTTTCTGTTGGATCGTCATTCAGTTTTGGAGAATCTGGAGAATTTATTTTACTTTCAATCTTTTCTGTATGATCATTCACTTCCATAACTACTACTTTCTCCCCTTTATCTGCAGGCACAACAACAATACTATTTTTACATTATTTTTTAAGTTTTTAATAGCCAAACTTCGTTCTTTTATAAGAATGGCTGTGTGTTTCGAACCGTAGTCATGTAAAAACTAGTGCGGGAAAATTGAGCAATTGTTAGGAGGTGTTAAGTAATAGTTCTTCTCTTACGCGAGATACTTTACTGTATTCGATTTTGTTCACATCACATGTTATGATACCATAACGTCTGGTGATTATATGTTTATTCTTCTTTCTTATTCTTCTGACGTCATGACGTCATGTTATGTGCCGTTCTACTAACGTTATTAGTCCGGTCAGTAGTAAATCACATATTCTTTTCTATTCTCCTTTGTACGTCATGACCTAATGATGTCATGTTCTGACCAGTTCTTCTGACGTCATTAGATCCTTTTCTAATCCTTTCTCGGATTTTCGGTGATACTATCACCGAAAATCCGTCTCTTTTTGAAAGTTCACTAAAACGGCTTTATTTGATTGAATATCTTGATTAATTTTCTAACTTGTTCACTTTATTCAGTAACAAATTAAATCAAGATAGTTTTACTACATAACAGAATGTCCAAAAGTGACTTATTCTTGAATTTCACCTTAAACCGGCTTGGAATAATATCGAAACGTATCAGAATACACAAAATGAGATAGAAGTCGTCAGGGTCTATCGGCTGCTGTATGAGAATAATTTGTTAACACCATTTATGCTGTCTGTATCCCAATAGGCTGCTGGAGTTTTACTCTTCTCGTAGCTAAAACACGTTTTTCGAGCAACATGTACGACAATTAGAGATCACAAAGAGATACGGAGAAGGTTCTTTGGTGAAAACATTCCATGTGACTTCGAAGTTAGCGCAAGTATTGTAATAAATGTTGATATCATTTATCTCTCATTTTTATTTTACCCATACGATTGTAACAGCCGTCTTGATTATTTTCCTATTTGAAAAGAAATGATTAATAATCAGCACATACAAATTAGAAACATTAACGTTTAAGTTGATTAAGATAACCATGAAAATAATCAGTGGCTCATCCTTCTTAAATTCAAAACAGCTGTGAGATTTCATAAGTAACAATATGGATAGTACACTTACGATACACTCTCTTTAAAAAGAGCTCTAAAGCAACCACTTATAAATGAAAAAACAGCGACGCTTAGTAGCAAAAGAAGTTTGAGTTTTTACTCTGCTAGCTAATACTCAGGTGCTTGGGCTCTCTGAGTGCAACTCTGTCGGTACGAATATTATTAAGAAACCATATACGGATTAGATTGTTTTTATAGCTATTTTTAGCACTATTCAAGTTTCGTTTTGCATAAGTGTATATTTAAATTCTGATACTGGGCATATCTATCTGGTATTTACTACAAATTAAAACGAGTTTCATGAATAATTTTTGATAGAAACAAGAGGCAGACTTCTATTTTTATTAAACAATAGTCAAGATTAGTGCAGATCCTTTATAGAAAATTAACTTTCAAAACCTTTCAAGAAGGCTGGCTTTTGGGAATATTGGGAAATCAACTCGCCATTTTACAAGTTGTCCGAAGAGTAGTTCCATTTTCTCATGGATAGATAACCCAAAGTATTTCGTTCAAAATAAAAGTGCACGATCTTTAACTCGGAATGATTAGGTGTAACTTCGGATTTTATAGGAGCGGAATAACTGATCATGTTGTCAAAAATGGCGGTTAACTGTCGGTTCTTAAAATAACCGTGGTTAACCGCCGGTTTTCGTGCGGTTTCGACAATATGGGATATTCTTGATCCTCGGACGAAGTAAAATCGAAGAGTATATGCTACAAATATAGAAAAATAATATAACAATCAGTCTTGGACTCCCCCTATACAAATTTCAGAAACAATTTTGCAAATCAATCTAGATTTTTCTTTGAAAAGATGAAGCCGATGTGTGCACTTCATTAGTCTCGCCTTAAGGCTACATATTGCTTTTTCTTCTATCATGCTTTGTTACTGGGAAAGTTTGAAGACTCAAATTGAGTTGCTAGACAGAGTTAAGTATCAGGCAATTTTTGACAAAGTTTGGCGGTGGTACTGTATTTCTTTGACCTGCTAAAGAAGTTTTAGTGATGCGTACGAAAAATGAAAACTGCAAATTTTGCTCGAAAAATATTCTTTTCTCAAACAACAACCATGTTCTATTAATTCTTTTATCGTCAGTTATAGCGCGTTTTCCACTCTACAAAATCCAATATAAACAATATCTTCACTATATTTCCTTACTGAGTGGACAAACTTTTTTATCGCATGTCAATAAATGGTCAAACCTTTTAAAAAGTTATTTTTTGTGAAACGATCATAGTTTCAAACCAAAACTTATATATGGTTAGATGGTTCTCTATCGAAGCTGCTATTCAGCTTTTTCATACTTTCACGTTTTTAAATCGACAGGATCTTTTGCGCATTTCATCTAACTTAGAGTGCTCTACCCAAAGAGCACATAAACGTACTTTCCTTTTTTTCTGGCTCATCGAATGTATGATCGATCATATTGATTACACAACTGGAAACTTTCAGTTATATTCTTCGAATAACACACTTGTTACATACAATGGTCACATTTCATTTGGAGACAATTCAAAATCTTTGTTCCTAAGATTGCCAGCCTATCGAAAATAGATAAGATGGTATTGTACCTTCAAAGAAATTTTTGAAGAAATGTTTGATTAACAATGAAAAAAGGTTATTTTCCATAATAAGTTCCAACAAACCAAACGAGTCCACTGGTTTTTTCTCGAATTAAATATAAAAATGGTCGATTACAATTGAACACTATTTTTTCAATGGGTAAAGCTGATGATGATCCAAAAATAATTGCAGTTACAGCTGCCGCCGTCACCCCATTTTCGTCGACATCGATAAATGCTTTATGGATTGCCTTCGTAACGTAAAGAGGTTGACTTGGACTAATACCTGTTAGCTTAGCTTTACTCACATCAAAAACATCGGTTACATTAACAGTTCGAAGTGGTTTCTGCAGATCATATGTTGACTGAGTTTTAAATTTTGGTAATGATAATTCAATAAATGTTTCTTTAACAGAGTTTAAAACACTTTTCAATCTCTTTGAACTGAGTTGTTTCTGAACAGTTGCCAATGTGACACCTTCATTTGGTAGAATAACATTGAATACAAGCTGAAGATTTTTATTGTTTTTTGTAGTATTGTAGAGAACAGGCAACATTTATCTGGTACCGATTACGTTTAGACAGTTTACTTGAATTTTTTACAGCTACATGGTGAAAAAACAACTGCGAAACTAACTCATGCTGACTTTTATACGCGGTTTCTCGCAGCCAGTCTGACATGTTCTTTTTCCACGGTTTCGATTAAAGTATCTTTCTCTATTCATAATATGTTCTAGCATAAATAGTACACAAACGTCCTTAGAAGCGTGTCTATAACCACGTTTCTGCTCCGGAATGGATGGAGCAACTTTGACCTGACAACATCCCATTATGAAGGATAGGGTAACGGAATGAACAAGAACAGAATTTATTAAAATGCGGCTTTCAAGAGGGATGTCAGAGTTCCTGCAATTCAGCTATTCTATAGAATTCTACGTTAGCATAGATATACGTTTTATTGACGAAGTTTGAGTCAAGCGGAAATGTATAGAATTCTACGTTAGTACAGACATAGTTGATCACCTAGAATTCTATAGAATTCTATACTTTTCCGTTTGTCTCCTACTCGGCTAATATATTGTATATGTGTAGTAAGGTGGAATTCTATTGAATTCTATAGAATTCTACGTTAGCATAGATATACTTTTTATTGACCAAGTTTGAGTCAAGCGGCAATGTATAGAATTCTATAGAATTCTAGGTTAGCAACTATGTCTGTACTAACGTAGAATTCTATAGAATTCTATACATTTCCTAGATTTCTGTTTTGAGAATAACTCCGACTTATCATGTTTCAGCTGTGGAAAAGTTGTTCTAGAATTCATAGGGAAAATATAGAATTCTGTAGGATGTCTGAAATGTAGGAATTCTGCCATTGCTGGCTTTCAACTCAGTCCGCTAAATATTCACTTATAGAAGTAAAAGACAAAATTTACAATTAATAAAAATAAATACTACTCAGACTTTTTTTTATTCTTTTATATATTTGCTGAAAGGAAATACTTATTCGAGTATTGTTGATAAGAACTGCACAAGCAGGTGAAAACTAAATTTACACTGTATTCTAATCTTATTCAGCAATAAAAACATTTCAGTATTGAAATCGTTAAAAGACTCATAGTGACGATAGTTTTATTTACGTTTTGACTTGGAAAAAACACACAACTAAAGTGCACTTTATTTGAAAAGTTATTTTGGTCGTGGCACTATTTAAATAATTCCATATAAACATGACGCTGGTCAAAATAATCGTAAATATTTTAAAGAAAAAAGGTAAAAAAATTAAAAAGTAAATATTTTACTTCGACATAGTAGTGTATCTCTTCAGTAGCCTAACAGCAAAGCAAAGATCCGCGCAATCTTCTAATGATGTGTAATAATATAAGCACATTGTACCGATTTTTCCTTTGTTGTTATGCTGCTGAAAAGGTACGCTGATGTACCGAAACGTTTAGCAGTTAATAATAGAAAGTATGAATAATCTTAATAAATGAAATTATGATTATTCTCATTATCCATGCCCTGAAAATAACGCAAATAATATGGAGAAAAAGAAAGGAGTCCATCATGGTTTGAATAATTACAATTGGTTGCTACGTTATGTGTTCCTTTAGCCATTGGTGTTTTCACAATAATGAATAATTGTGATTTACAAATTGCGGCTGATAATCGTGCGAAAGATTCTGAGATTGCATAACAAAATCATCTAAAGGACATTCAAATGGCAGATAATCAACAAAAAGAAACTATCCGTAATTAGGAGGTTAAAATGGAAAATTCTTCCAAGTTTTAGTCTTCATTTTAAGATTTGTCACAGCCAATACCTAGTATCTACGTCAAATTTATGATTATCAGTAATTCTGTAGGCGTAATATAGCCGCCTCTTTCGGATAGCACAATATTCGCACTACTCCCTATCCCTAGTCTGCCTAACGATAGAATAACAGAAAGGAATTACAGTTATGCAGCGGCATATTCATAGATGGCGTATTAAAGTTTTAAGGCATGCTACATCGAACATATTTTTGGTACAACCGGTACGCTTTATTCAACAGTGACGTCTTGCCATATGCTTTTTTGCGGATACTGACCCTCACAGCGGATCTCTTTTTGATTACGAGATTTCAAATGAGAGTTTTAAAATCAATCCCAGATTCCTAAGAACAGCCTCGAAAATCTCTCTCGAGACGTCCATTTTTTCGTTAAGACGATGTACGCAGCTTTTTCAGTTTTTAACAAAAGACATTATGACGCAATTTATCTCTCGCAATTCCCATTCTATCACCAATTTTATACATAAATAACACAAACAAACAAAAATACAACATATCTTGTCGCCCACCCTATAACTCTTCGATAGTGAAGTAGATTATAAAATCGAAGTTTATAATAGTAACTCTGAGGAATGAGCCGTACGAGTTCAATATAAGAAAATATATCTCGTTCAACTCTTATTTCACACAGTCATCAATGTTCTGGCGCAGATTTATCTGTTGATTCATTTTATTTTCGTAGTGATTTTCAGCATACTGTAGTGGAACATTGCATAGGATTCTAAATAAGTGAAATCGTAGAGAGCAAAATTCTCTATCTTTCTTTATGGTAGAATCGTGTAATATACTTTCTCTCCCTACGTTTCAACTTTCGTTTATTACCCTAATAAGAAATGTCAAAGAAAAAGTACCTCATTCTGACATTATGTTGAAAATTACTCTTCCGAATATTACAAAGCAACAGTATTCTTTTTAAGCAACATGTGCCTTACAACAGAACTTGACTTATTTATATTCTTAACTCTATATATAATCAATTTAGATGGGATGTGCCCTTGCCTTAAAAGTTCTCAAATTGAATGAAAACTCATTCGTTAGGCTTCAGTTATGGATATGTAGGACAACACTCCTAAGAAATGGTAGATTAGTAGCGTAACACATTGGTCTTTGATTGTTTTGATTGTTCTAGTTTTCAAAATTTGAATAGACTGGAATCAGAACTGTTGACTTTTCGCGGAGATGAGAAAATAACTTTAATTAGCATCACTTAAAATTTTTCTCAACAGATAAGTGTTTCCAATAGTTCATGTTCGAAGAAGAGACTTGGCAAATTAACTTTTGCATCGATTACTATTCCCCTGGACGTCCGTTAATTAGAGGAGAACGGCGAACTAACGAGGGAACCTCCCGAGGTGTCCATCTCGGATTTTTTTCATTCATATGCCAATCGATAGGTCACATAGAGATATGAAAAAGCCTCAAAGGATATCGGCGCAATTTGCTTCCTTCTAGAGTTAT
>CAJNOQ010009173.1:0-10508 GCA_905250885.1 Didymodactylos carnosus | reverse complement strand
TTTTATTCAGAAAATCGCCATAGAATTTCCAAAAATATCAAAATTCGGCGTCGATTTTATAAATACTGGAAATTCGAGTTTGATTTTCTAATATTCTAGAAAATCGATCGATTTTCTATAAATAATTTCCAAGATTCTTGAAATTCGAAATCAATTTTCTAAAATGCATTGAGTCACTTTGTTCACCTTAACTTTAACAGTGGTATACGTATGGCTGAAACTGACCAATGAACGGTTGAATGCGTCTTGTGTAGAAGTAATGCCAACAGAAATGGGCACAGTCATGAAGAAAATGTGCGCATAAATTACTAACGTAATGAAAGTTGTCATCGCGATGTTAGTGTGAAAAAAACCGAGGAAGAAGAGCCGTTTGTGCGATTTTCCGCGGTACTCACCGAATTGGCTGATGGTGATGCAAAATAGTACAATGATTTTTCTTTTGTTATTTGCTACCTTTTTTAATAAATAAACAAGTAAATAAGCAAAGCATCTTTCAAACGATAAATTAGAAACATCAACATTTGACAGCATTCTTAACCTAGAAGGCCATCAGGTTTACGCAGTCCCCGAGAAGCTTTTTCTTCTGTCATTTAATGTTTCAAGTCTGTTTCTCGGAATATACTAAAACATTTAAACACGACATCATATAATTACATAAACGTCAGAAAAATCCTCAGCGATATCCTCAATAACTGGAAATTTCTCACGGATTTTCTAGCTAACTTGAAATTAATTCCACTTCTCGAATTTCCAAAAGTCCATATATAAAATCGCCGAGGAATTTCCATATTGAAAATTGCAGAGCATTTTCCAAAATCGAAATGGAAATTCAACCTCGAATTTCAAGAATCTTGGGAATTATTTATAGAAATTCGATCTCGAATTTCAGAATGATAGAAAATCGAAGTCGAATTTCCAACTTTCTTGTAAATTCGATTTTCTAGAATCTAGAAAATCCTCAAGGAATTTATATATGGGCTTTTTTAAAATCGCCGAGCATTTTCTATAAATAATTCTCGACATTACAGTGTAGGATCTGTTCGTAGTAGTTATGTATTATAAAGAACAGATCTAGATGAAAGACCAAAATTAGTTTCAAGTGAAAAAGACATTAGTCTTATTGTTGGAATATTATCGAGTCAACAGCAAGCGCAGCAACAAATAGATGATGGTAGTAGAGTCAAAACAACACATGTTTAAAAACTACGTATTTCAAAGACAGTTTTTACTTGTATCTGCATTTTGTTTCTTTTAATGTGGTCTTTCTTCTTCTACATCTAGTCTGAGTCATTTCTTTGTTTATTATTACTTGCTTCCTTTCTGCTTTCTTTTTATCACATTGTAAAGTTGAAAATTATTTATAGAAAATGCTTGGCGAATTTCAAACATTTCCTAGATTATAGAAAATCGAATTTCTTAGAATATAGAAATTCTTCCTTGAAGTTCCACGTTTTTGGGAATTATTTATGGAAATTCAAAGTCGATTTTCTAGGAACTGGAAAATCGTCGTCGAATTTTCATACAAAATTTCCAAAAATCCTTGGTGATGTCGAAATTAAACCGCCGAAGTTATAGTTTACGTTTCTCAAAGCGGAGCGTTTTGATTTTGAACAAAAATCATGTGACAAACTTCGTCAGCAGCAGATCTAACATTCAGAAATATATACATTTGCCCTTTAGAAGGGACGCTAGGGCGAAGGTTATCCTAAGGAAGGAGAAATGATCTTCACATATTATGGAAAACGTTCTTCAAGAGAGTTTATAGTTAGATATCTGCGACTCTGAAAGTAGATGAAGTCTTAACTTCATCATTATCTGTATTTAGAGACCACACTTTCACATTTACAGTAAAAATAATAAAAGACTTTTACAAATCTATTCAGCCAAACCACAAAAAAGAAAGAGATTCCGGAGGGTATTCGTGCATGTAATCTTCTACCTAATGATATACGTTCAATACATAAACTGACTGATTTCAAACTCAGATTGGTCTTACAATATATTCCGTCCTTTACCGTTAATGCATGATCGGCGGTTGGAAATACATCATACGCGATGTAGGGTTGATAATTCCCACTAAATGACTATCTCTTCACCAGAGGTGGGTTAGAAAAGTCTCATAATCTAATATTTGAGGAGCTGCGTATTGTCTTTAAAGATAATTATATTACGTTGGAGCATATACTTTTGAAACTTGAATCTCCCCGAGCACTGCCTAAGCAGGACCTAGTACAAGTGTACACAGCCATCATCCAATTTATTGATACCACCGGAAGATTCAATCAGTCATGATGTAAGCCTCCATGACCAAAATGCCACATGGATAGAGCGGGTCCGTTAGAAGTTGATTCCCGTTTCTCTCTCTCTTCACCAACGCTACTACAATCTCTCTTTTCTATATAGTCATTTTATTCTATAGTGTTCGTGTAGAATCCGGCATAGAATGGCGTATCCCGATTTGCCGTATATGTGTTTCTTTTTTGTTGTCTTACTTTTTTGTTACTATTATTTCGTGAATAAAAATGTTTGAACCAGAAAAAGAAAACTAATCAGTTTTTAAGATTTCCAGCAAAAATAACAGTAGAAGAAGAGAAACAGTAAGTGTAAACTAATATGAAAATGTCTTTATATGATTGAACCAGTTAATTTATTGGAAGGTACTAAACATAGATAAAAGAAGAAACGATTTTTCGTATAACATAGTCATTCGCGTACTTTAATAATTCGTAGTTAGGTGCTCTCCGAAGGTGTGTGACAGTCAAATGACCGTCTCTCATATCATGTGTACGCAAAAAGGAATGCATTTTAACACGGTCTAGAGCTTCAATCACTTCCATGTGTGAAAGAAAAGAAACCAGAAAAGTCTGTCGTACTAAAACGATGGTTAGACAGAAAAGAAGAAAGAGTAATTCAACTTTTTTGGTCTTGCACTGAACTCCTATCCCATGTCGTCAAAATCGCCTAACTTTTGCCGATTAATCGCGATTTTTCTGTTATGTTTCCACAGTGTCAAGCCAAAAAAATTGGCGAATAATTGTGCGATTAATCGGATTTTCTCAAAATGTTTCTCTTTCGACGCTGAATTTAAATATGTCATTAAAAATGTTTCATGTCTTAAGGGTGATTTTTAAAAATCGTTTTAAGAAGTACAAGTAGCCCAAAAACCACGGTTTTCTAGAACACCCTACTTCCGAGAGTTTTAGACAAAATTATCTAGAGAAGAAAAGAAAGAGGACGTTGAAAAACCCTTAAGCGCCGAGTTTCATAAAGTTTTATTCAGTGATTATCAAGATAGCCTAGACCAACTTTATCGTGTAACACGCTTATTTCGTTATTTCTGAATAAAAACGAGTGAGAGTTTCTCTACGATTGCAGAAAAGAATATTCTGCATCTTTTTATAAGCACAAATGTTTTTGTGAGAGGTGTTCTTCGAGTAGAAACTGATTTCCAAGAAACTCCTAGCTTTCTAGCTACTTTACATGGTCGTTTCCATTTACCCCACTAACTTTCACGTACGTTTCCAATTGCCCCAAGTGGGGTTATTGGAAACATTTGAAAATTTGAAATCGGAACCTTTTTAATTGGAGCTCAGGCTAATTAATGAGTAGAGCTTGGAGATTCTCACTATTTGTACAGGAATAATTGATCTATTTACCTGTGCAAAAATTATTAATTAGTGTCATTGACTTAACGAGAAAACTGTTTTTTACTAATGAATTATTTCCCGTGTAAAATACATGGCGTATCCAATTACCCCATCAATTTCTATTGTTATTTCCGATTGCCCCAAGTGGGGTAATTAGAAATGTTCGTTAGAGCTTTCAGCAAAACACCGGGAAGTTCGCTTGAGACACGAAGGTTTTGGAAAATTTTTAGATAGGTTTATACAGAATTTCCTCCTCTACCTAACTGTAAAAATATTTCAAAAAGATGATTAAAATTAACAAAATTATAGTAATTAGAAGTCCAAACAGCAAAAAGTCGTTTCGAATTGCCCCAGTTTACTCTATATCTCCAGATATAACATGAACCAGCTCATTCTGTTTCTAAAAGTCCATCATCGGCGTACATTTTAAATTAGAAAAAGAATGAGCCGAAGAAACTCGTCTTCGTCCATACAATTTCGGAGATATTCTCGCCTTCTATAAAGTAATGGAAAATCTTTGCACTCACACAACGAAGAAAACGTTGTGCATCAAGACATAAATCAAAATCTTTTGATTTAAACACTAAACTATTCAGTCTATGAAGAGAATCGCGAATATTATTCGAAAACCTCATGTTAAACACTTCAAATGCTGCTAAATATCCAGCTACAGCAGCACATTTTATTATCAGTTGTGAATAATTGACTCCTTCAATATTAAGAGTATAATTGTGATAATTATTCCCCGTTTCTGTTGATAATATGGGAAATGGTGTTAACGGTTCCTGTAAATTGAAAGAATTAGAGTGACTTTTAAAATGTCTCTCAAGTGTGACGTATGATAAATACTACGGTCAGATATATTATACTGGGAAAAGAACAAAGAGAAATCATGTTCTTGAAGCCAGTTTTAAACTGAGACTACATATTTTCGAAAAAAGTTGAATTAGAAGCTGTTTGCTTTTTATATTTCTTACATCGGTTGTGGAATAGGTAAGCAGAATGAGTAACAGTTTTATATGTTGCCGTATGTACTCTTTGACAATATGAGATGAGAAGATGATATGGAAGCTTTTGTTACATCACTAATAATCATGGCATTTAAGGTTGCTACCATCGGAATTTTTAAAGAAAGCGCGTGGAAGAAAAGCTTATAACTTTTGAACGGAAAGTCATAGCAACCTGCGGTTTTCAGGGTTCAATAGGCGACAGTCGGGGGCACATGCCAACGTGGAAAAGTGATCTTCTTAGGTACTTTTTCAGACAAGATTTAGCCTACGAAACAGAATAACATATATTTCCAAAGAAATAACTTAAACAACTTTCACGCACATATATATCTTGTTTTTCAATCTCACGTGGCATATCCGTTAGTCTACATGAAGTTTCTTCCTTAAAAGGCCTCGGGTCTTTCAAGGAAGCGAAATCTAGAAATTGCTTAGATACCAATGCGAAGAGGGCATGTCGGGGTGCAAACCCTGCGAAAAAAGTTCGCTAATTTGTCCTTAATTTCGTAGGCTAAATCTGGTCTGAAAAAGTACCTAGGAAGATCACTTTTCCACGTTGGCATGTGGCCCCGACTGTCGTCTATTGAACCCTGAAAACCACAGGTTGCTATGACTTTCCGTTCAAAAATTATAAGCTTTTTTCCACGCGCTTTCTTTAAAAATTCCGATAGTAGTTGAAGTGTTGATTACGATTTGGCTGAGGAGATTCCATCATCAACCTATAACCAAGATCGTGAGAGTTACACAGTTAGGGGCGTTATTATACATGTTACAGTTGGTGGCGGTTAGTCTTTTCCGTTGAGTTTCTTTTTTCCATTATCCGTACAGCTGTTTTGTGAAACGCACGCTTGAGTAGTTTCTAAATCCGTCGAGCAAAGGTTCCTCTCACTATGTTATTAAACAAAATGGTCAAATTGTTTAAATGGTTAGTAGAAGTGATATAGCATGTCAGCGGAAAAGTAACACCGAATAGTGAATTTTACCATGAGATAGATCCTCGGTACCGGACAGTGGGTATTGAGTTTAGGTAAAGACACAGAGGACTTTTTTGTCACCACTATGCTTTGTCTTATGCATCCATGATGTTTTAAAGCGCTATACCCTCTCTTCTGTTTTCAACTACTGTAATAAACTCCCGAAAGGGCCATGTCAATGTCCCTGAACAAAAAAGGATGATTATCGATTTCATCCCGAGCCATGGATCTCAGGAGACCGTCATTGCTGCTTTAGGCTCGAATTGAAATATTGTGCGGTCCGAGATCGCGGCTCATCGGTTTTATTACCTTTTACAAGTAGTGCTTATAGTGTTTGAGAACTGATGTTATGCGATACCCTCTTTTCTTTCTGTTTCTTTCCATACAGGTGAATATTTTGTCAATCATAGAGTGATTTGTTGCACATCGCGTTGAGATGGAGTAGCACTTACAAGAAGATAAAAGATGTATAGTTTCATAGCTGTAGCGATGACAATGAGAATGAAGTGATTAGCACTGATTCAGCAGCAATTTATATACGGCTGCCTAAATAATGGTACTTGCCGTTAATAAGTATTAATGTGTTCCACAAAATCATACTGTTTTTCTTTGAAAAGAAAGAATATGTATCCCGAAGAAATATTCAATTGCTCTCTCTATACAGATAAGTAAACACCAGCTGGAAGAAAACAATATTCAAATTTTCAGCAGCTTTCTACACCTCCCGATTCAGAGATTTGAAGAAACATTTGATGAACAATTGACTGGGTTTTTCCAACTGACGTTTACTTACCTGTATAAAGGGAGCAATTGAATATTTCTTCGGGGTACGTAACCTTTCTTTTCAAAGAAAAATAGTACGATTTTGTGGAACACTAATGGTCACTCAACATTATTTAGGAACTAAAGCAGAAATGCATCTAAATACTCATGCGGTACGATGAAGAAAGTTTCATATATATAAATACAACATCATATATGAAATAAAATACAAGACGTTTTCCTTTAAAGATATAATACAACACTTCCTCGTAGTGAGGTTGCAGACGTGACGAAAAGATCGTAGGGTGACAGTATTTATGACTACTATGTATTGAAATAGTTTATTTCAAACGCTCTGAAAAAGAAGTGTCATGTATAAAACTCAAATGGTTTGTAATGGATTTGAGAAACCCGTAAGAGTATTTGAGTTGCCCTTAAAAACCCGGAAGGGTTTATAAAAAAAGGGTTATAAGCGTTACTGAGGTTTTTTAAAGTACCGTTTCGCAAAAAATTTAGGATTTTTCTGATAAAAAAAATTCATTTTTTCTAAATTAGAGGCGAAAAAGTCGGAATTCGGTTCGTAATTCTCAATTTTCTCCATCAGAACTTAACTTCCATGCAACAGAAATACCTAGGTTAATACCTAGGTTGTTCCCTTAACGTGTTCATTCTCTTAAATATGAAACGACTAGTATATTATCATCCGAAAAGTAAAATGATGCTGATATACTAACGACGTTGTAGTAAATCAAATCGTTGAATTATTTTAAAGTTTTTCAATCTTTTGAAAAGATTTCCATGATTTTATCTTTTGCAACAACAAATCTAGCCTAGGATCAGAGATACTAAATGTGAGAGGAAGATCGGACAATGTAGTGTTGGAAAGTAGACAATCGAAACTTATTTTGTTTTCTTTGGTACATCTACAAATTTGGTCTGTTTGCGCCATTCTGAAGTGGCATAATACCAGTGTATTTTAACTAAGAATTTTCTGTTGTTCTCCAGTACGGTACACAGAAAGCAGACTTTCCATAGAATTTATTTTCGATTCTTTTATACATCATTCGATAGAGGGCATCGAGCTGATCACGAATATGTGCTCTTCGTTTTCCTTGGAGAATTTTTATCCGTCCTAAAACTGAAAAAAACTCGTAAGGTGTCAAAAACCGAAAAGATGCAAGGTTTCAAAAAAATGTACGTAGCTTTTCCGCGTTTGAAACTAAGTTTTCTCGATTCAGCATCAAAAACTGAATCTACAACAACATATTTCAAGGGTTCAGAACGAAAAATGGATTTTTGGTAATGCCCGAAACAGATACGGCTAAAATTCCGAGGCCGATTTTACACGCCTAGCACAGGTTTTCCTAGATGTTCCACAGTCAATGCTTTTACATGACTAGATTCGCCAGATACTCCCCTTCAAAAGTACACGTGCAGTTTTTTAAAAGTCCGTTTGGTTGCGAAAAATCATTTTTTCTAAATCAGAGACGAAAAAGTCGGAATTCTGAAACGCTTGAAATATGTTGTTGTAGATTCAGTTTTTGATGCTGAATCGAGAAAATTTAGTTTCAAACATCGGAATCAAAACGCGAAAAAACTACGCACATTTTTTTGAAACCTTGCATTTTTTCGGTTTTTGACACCTTATGAGTTTTTCTCATTTTAGGGCGGATAAAAATTCTCCAAGGAAAACGAAAAGCATATATTCGTGATCAGCTCGATGCCCTCTATCGAATGATGTATAAAAAAGTCGAAAATAAATTCCACGGAAAGTCTGCTTTCTGTGCACCTTATTTTCCATCAAAAGTCATAAAGTGGTGAGCAAAGTTTAGAGGTACTTTTTTTCAATCGATATTCCCGGATAATAGCTTTTGGGATCAATGTAACAATAATATAGTCTAGTGTACAGATACACGATGACATGGAAGAAAACAGATGAATCTATAGATTATATACTAAGAGAATTTTCCTTAGAGAGTAAATATTTAGGGATACTTTTTTCTTTTCGCATAAGTTCGAGTCTGTTTACGTCACTTCATATACCATTTAAGCAATCGAAGAAATGAAAATTCTGCCACGCCTGAACGATGATAGATGAAGGTCTCGGACTAGCGTACATGCGGATCATAGATATTAGTGCATGTTCTGCCTATTTTGAAACTACTAGTTGAAATAAAAATCTAGGAAATGACAACTTTCCTACGGAAGATCCATCAGATACACCACCTGCAGGCAGGATTTTGGACCTGATCTTTTTCCCAAAAGATTTCTCCCAGTATCTTCAATAAACTGACGAAAACCGCACGTCTTTATCATTTACGTATCAAAAGTTATTATGAAAAGAGTTTTTGCACTATAATTGTAGTCTGTCGAGGAAATAGTTTGAATGTGCGGACTGGCATTAGCGTTTCGAATTCCTACTGTTTTGGGTAAATCCCGGAGCATTTTCAGACATCTTGAAAGAAGTTTATAATTGCCTTGAATATTACTTGTCAGAAAATAGTCTGGTTGACAGACTTGTTCGTATAGGTGACACACAATGTAAATGTATTGCTGCTCAATTTAAAAACACAATTCCACAGTTGAAAGAAAATCCAGAGTTGACACCGATGTTGATTGAAGCAGCTTTAAGGGAAATATTTAGAAAGAACGTCGACAAAGAGTTGAAGGAATAATAGTGAGAAATGTGGAAAGAACAAGAAAATGGCGTTTTACTGACTGACGTCATTTTCCTAAAACTCTTACAATGATCATTGACCGCACCGAGCAATATCCAAAACTGAAAGATGAACTGAAGTTTGAATTATCATATACTGATGATGGTAAACACTATATGAAAGGTGTGCAAATATTCGTAATGGAATATTTAACAGCAGCACATACAGCTGAATAACAGTGGGTATCTGTAATTCACCCGCTTTATCGCTACATGATTTTGTGTCACTAGTAAAGCTTTGTTTACGTTTAATTTTGTATGATTTATGTATTATTGCTTAAAAAATCCGTAATAAAACCTGAAACGAATCTCGATATTTTAGAAAATTTCGGAGAATGAATTGCAATCAGAGTCGAAGTCTTTCTGAACAGTTCTAACTACTGAGCAGATTTTCACGATGCTCTGTGAATAAAGTAGGAAAAGTCATTTCATGATCAAATAGTTCTACTAAATGAGCAAAGCTTTGAATAGTCATAGTGTTAGCATCATCCATTAAAGTTCTTTTTCTTTGACATATATCAGATTAGAAAAGAACAGGCGAGTGGTTCTGATAAAAACAGTACCGTTCGACTGACGTAAATGGTCCTAAGCATTTCTCCTCTTAGACTAGGTGAAACAATTTCGCAGTTCTCGCATATACTCGTCAATGTTAGATCTATAATCGCTGCAAATATAGCTTTTCTATCTTTAACTATTAACGAGTTAGAAGCAAAACATCTATATCTAACCGTTATTTTGCTGTTGACTTTCTTGTGCTTCATATAAGTCAGATTTTGTAAATGTTATTTTTCTCTGTGATTTCGAAAACTATATTTTTCGAAAACTATATTTTTCGAAAACTATATTTTTGCTAATAGGTTTTCCAGAAAAGTTTTGGATAACCTTAGGGTTTTTGAAATTTTGTTTTCTAGATCTCCTATAAACAGGATATAGAATAGCTTATATACTCTACATTCTGAAGTTTTGGAATCGTTCTGATGTTTTTTGAGCGAACAGTGAAGTTTTTAATATTAGGTGAAAACAGTCTGAAAGCTCTAATTTCAATAAAACTGATTTTTCAGTACATTTTTAAAACTGTTTCTACAAACAAATATTGCAACGAGACTCAGTATACTCAATCATCCCCCTTTAGGGCTACCAATAGTCGTCGGATGCCTGTCCTGGGACTAGTCGGAAATCAGATACAACGCCCGAACCGTGGAAAAACAAGATCGCACTTCACTTCCATTTTGAATAGAACAGCCCATGGAAAGAAAGCAGTACAATCGTATTAAAAACAGGTAGAAAACTAGAGATTACGTACGAGCACAAAAAGTCACAGTGACTTTTCATCTACACTTCTAGATGACAGTCATAATGTCATAAAGTATTGCTGATCGATTCAACCTGACATTCAGCTCCC
>CAJNOQ010009172.1:0-10508 GCA_905250885.1 Didymodactylos carnosus | reverse complement strand
TCATGGGGCTGATAAAAACCTCAAAAACTGTTTACATCATGTTCTCGAAGAAAAGTCCGAGTAAAACATGATGTAATCAAACCTGAAAAAGCTATAGTCACTTTTAACGCCGAAGTATAGTTAAATGCTGATGACTATCCAAAAAGCAGGTCCTGTTCTTGATTCTTTTACTGGTCAGGAAAAAAAACAGATCCTGACCAAGAAAACAGGACAAAGACTTTTTTACTTACAGTTTGCTAATCAGTCGTCTGATCAGGGAAACTGGACATTCTCTAGGGCATGCACTGTACTACATTGACTAGAAAAGGTTAAAATAAGACTAAGTGCATAAAAGAAAACAACACAAAAAACAAAAACGAGAACCAGGATAATTTCTCTCTGTTACTTGACTTCTTTATCATGAATAAAGGCTAGCCATGATAACAGCACGGATTTATGAGTCTTTATTTGCTTCATGACGCGTTTGTTGTAAAAGTAATGTTCTGCTTTGAATCTTATAACTGCATGAACTTTTGGATAAAGTTTATAAGAGATTTTCGAAAAGACGTAAAATATGTACCATGTTGTTCTCAGAAAAGAACTTTTTGCGTTAACGATGTTTACCGTTACAAAGATTCGTCATTCCAGGAGACAGTTAGAAAGTGTCTGTTAGATTAATTATAGTAATGATCCGTAGCAGCAATGTAAAAGCACACGAAGTTCGAGTTGGGTCTTAATCATTGGTGGGGCGTCACCAGTGCAATTAGGAGTAATTGCCCCGCTTACACTCTCGAACGGTGTTACAGTGAGCAAAACAAATTTTATTATACATTTGTTGTTAATCCTGTTTCAGCAGACAAATCGACAGTCACAGTTCCCCTGTACACAACATGAACTTGGTTCTGGGAACAGAATCACGCGAGAAGTACATTTCAAAACATCGTGATTACATCGTGCACATGCATCGTAAAAGAAAAATAGTAGCTTAAAAGACAGGAATACTATGAATAGTGTTTCACAGCTTGTTACCTGGCTGGCTGACTGAAAATATTTATATTTAATATCCTTTTTTTGCTATATTCTTCATTTAACAATAGGTGCTGATTAAAACAATTTCCTAACATCACATAATACCGGTTAAATATACAAATCAATTAAGTCAAGTATAGTACAGAAAGGATTATAGACATACGTGTTCGTGCTGTTATACGATCAGTCAGATTGAACAATACTGTTCTCAATTTTCTTTCTAATTCAATTACCGGTGAACCTATTCATCGGTGAATAAATTCACCGACGCAAATTTTGACGGCTCCCGTTACTTAATCTATTTTTAACAACAAATAGCACATGACTTTGCTGGAGGTATGAAGAAAAAAGTTTGTGATTAAACCAAGTTTTCTGATTCCTTTCAGACGAAAGACCAGTGTTCTTGGACACTAGTCTATTGTGGTGATTGTTTATCTCGCAGTGTAATGCATGTAATAACAGAAAATCATTCTTAAAATCTGCAGCAAGTATGTAAGCGTGCATACGCAAATATCAATCAGTAGAGTGTTTTTCAGTTCATTAACATTGCCAACTATGACGTTCATTCAAGTCAGTAAAGAATGTGTATCAGGATGACCTGCGTCTGCCGAAGCATGTAATTGGAATGGTAATTATGCAACCAAGAAATGTTCTTGCGGAGAAACAAGAACTTAGTAAGTTACAAAATATCATCCAGGAAAAAATACCGTGTTGAAATCTTTTGTTGAAACTGTGTTTATTGATCACTCATCACTCATTTTTGTCTCGTGTAGAGAAAAAAGTAAAGTTAGCGGTTTGAAATGAAAGCAAAGGAAAAGAGCTTTGATCGCCGAGGAAAATTTCAGCTTTTAGTTTAGTTTAAACTTTATTTATTCAAGAAAGAGAAATAAGAATAATCATTTTACACAGATGCGGGCAAGGCCATTATATCAGCGGAAAATGACATGATAAATGATATAAGTTGTTACAGATACAGCTTTTAGTTTCTCCTACACCGTAAAAAAGAAAGCGCTCTCTGGTAGTGCTCATTCTATTTGTAGCGGTCTTGTTTTGTCGTGCTCCTGAAGTGTTTGACTGAAGAACACTTTGAATAGTGCTTTAAAGAAAACCACTTGCAAAGCGCTCCCTAGTGGTCACTTGAAAAGTAAACCAAATAAAGACCGCTACAAATAGAATCAGCGCCACAAGAGATCGCTTTTGAAGTGCGCTTCTCTAGACCACTTTTTCGAAAGACATTTGTCGAATTTCATTATATTTGATTTTGAACTTATAAATATGATTTTCTAATTTTGTTAATTTTTGGTTCCTTTGAACTATGAAACTATTCTTAGTACCAGTCTCAAAAGCCTGATACTATCACCAATACTAATCAATCGGCTAAGGCTCCTTCTTCGAGACAAGCTTCGATGGCTTGTATAGTCGTTCAAGGGAAAATTTTCCAAGTTATTCGAAGAAAATCAGCGTTACATATACACTAGTAGTAATAGCAAAGTAAAAGAGGTGACTGACTTGTTAACATGACTTTAAAAAGTGTCTTTTCAAAATAATGCTTCATGTCACACTATTTGTCACAGTGTTTTCTCTTGGGCCACTTCAAAAGCATCTTTCTACTATGCATTTTTAAAAATGCTCTCTTTGAAATCACTTCGAAAGCACGTTATTTCACGAAGTGCTCTAGTTTGCAGCAGATTAAAAGTGATTTATTTTCTCTATATCTAAAAGGGCTATGTGTACCCATGCACTTTATAGTAAAACAATTTTCATAAAAAACACTTTTTGTAGCACTTTATTTTTTATAGTGTAGAAGAATTTCAAATTTTCCTAGATTTACTTTCTCTTGAGATATATGCATAGTTTATACCATAGAAGAACTCATCGATAATTGGACAAAATAATTGGTTGTGTGTTTATGACAACATAGGACATGTTTGATTAAAATAACACAATTTATCTTCTATATGACGTCAACAGCAGTACTAAATACTAATTTCTCTTACTCGTTCTGTTTGAAAGGAGTCAAAAACTATCTGGATATTTCTTTAATAAAACAAGAAAAAATACTTTTTTCCCTCATGATATAATATAAATTGACAGGCATGGAGAAGACGAAGAAGAAAGAGAACTTTGTACTTTGTATTATTAATTAACTTTTAACGAAAAAGAAATAAACGTAAGCCTCCCCTAGTGTATCACATGTTGCCTAAATTTTATATTAAGTTTAAGTTTATCGAACAAACATGAGACGGCCGAATATGCAACCATATTCGAAATATGATGTTACATCATTAGATAAAAGCTTAAATTCAATGTGTATTATGTTAGAAAGGGTGAATATTCGTGAGTCTAAAAGTATTGATTTAACAATTGGTTTTCTATTGAAATCATTATTAACTGTGATGAAATTAACCGGTTTATACTATGAATATTCATCAAAAGCAGATAAACGAAAAAAGAATCGATTACATCTTGTCTATTGTCTATTTATTTGCTTTTTATCATGGTTCAACACATTAAAATTTATATCCGTATTTCTGTTAACTAATTACAACTATAAAATTGAACAACGTTTACCATCGTTGATGATAACAATTGTTTCTCAGTTATGGTTACTGCTTTGTTCTTGTACACAAACAACCTTCATTATTAGTTCATATCAAAAGAATAAATTTTATACAATTATGTTTGATTATAAATTTTGTAAACGTATTAAATGTCAATCGGGCATATCAAAATACTTTAAATCTGGAATATATTGGGTAGTTACACTATGTTTAATTACTATCCTAACTAATACATTCGGATTTTGTCTTGCCTATTTTGGTCCATCTGAATATATGAAAACATTTCAAATGTTCTTAGCACCCCTTCATCAAAAACCGACGATCATAAGCAATATACCTTATAAATTATTTATTTGTTTATTACAGTTTTATGCATCAGCAGCCTGGGTTTTACCGCCAACTTTATTTTCCATTCTATGTCTAATTGGATTCAGTGAATTTCAAAACTTCAATGAATATATTAAACAAGAAGTTGAACTATCAAATGCTCAACAACGAGTTGAATATTGGCGTCAGTCTCATAATAAAATAATAAAACTTGTTCATACGTTGGATTCAACGTTTCAAATCTACGTTAGTCTCGCTCTAAGTATCAATATTATTATGGCATTTCTCATGTTGTATATAATAGCGACGATGTGGACACAGCGAATAGATTTAGGAACATTACTCAGTGTGATGGTCGTTTTTTGGGCATTCGCCAGTATGTTTTATGTTTTTGTCGTAGCGATCACAGCTGGACTATTAAACTCAGTTGTAAGTAACCATTTCCCTTTATTGCAGTTTGAATAATATGTTCTGAGTATCGTTTTTAGACTCGAGGATCTTTAACTTATTTACATCAATTACCGGCCACTGGATGTTCGATTGATTTCAATACACAAGTAATTCAATTTAAGCTTAATCTAAATCGATTCGTTTTGATCATCTTTAGCAGCTAAATTTAATTTAACTTTATTTATTCAAGCGTGAACTTTGAGTCGATAAGAGCCACGATCAGATCGAGCTAAAGTGGAGGCAAACAGTTTAAGAACAAACTGTAAAAGTAAGGATTTTCAAACATTTTGGAGTTTTGGAAAAAGAATTTCGAAACAGCTTATAGTTAAGTAAATAGTTTTTGCTATGGCATACATACACTAGTGGCGAAGCCAGGATTTTCGTAGTGAGTAGACACTGCCGCAAAAAGTTTAGAAGCTTTCGGAGTAGTGTGTTTTTGTTCAGTAAAAGTTCATAGAATAGAGTAGAAAAATTTAGGCCGAGAAAAATGTTAAAATAGTTGGTGGGTGTCAGAGGTGGGCAAGTCCAACTATTTCTAAGTCCAACTTCGGATCGAGGTTTTTCATAGCAGTTTCTGCACTATATACTACGCCATAACCATATCGTCACAATCGAATGTTATCCATACATTGATGCATGTTTGACAAAAAAAGATTAACAAATTAGATAAGTTATAAGGTTATGCTCATTCCGTTGTTGAATGTAAGGGATTTTAACTCCCTGGATTTCAAATGGATTTGATAAAAAGATCTCCAAGTCCAAGTCCGTCAAATTAGGCTTCAAGTCCAAACTTGGACTTACTCACCTCTTATGGGTAAGGTTAGCCCACCCGTTGACTACTGCACTAACATACACACCAAAGTCAGTAGTACACGAGTCCAGGGCTGGGCAACTCCGCTGACTTTCAATTCCAACTTCGTTCAAAATTTTTCAACTCCAACTCTCTCAAAAAAAAATCTCAACTCCAGTTCAACTCCGGTTGCTTCAATTTTGTACGAAGATTTTCGGTTTTTAGCAGGTTTCTTGAAGTTTTTGAGCTTTTTCCGGCAGGAAGCCGTAAAGAACTTTCGAATTCACTCGTGAATACAGCCACTCAGTCGTTTAGAAGATGAGTCTACAACTATTGAATATTTCCAAAAATGTAAAACGGAGTTGAGAATAAAAGTTCAAAAACCCAACTCAAACCTACTAAAATCTCAACTCCAGCGCCGACTCTGCCGAGGTCAACTCCAACTCCACCACAAAAATCCTTAACTCCGGACTTGGAGTTGCCCAGGCCTGCACGAGTCCATTCTCAAATTTACTGCAGCTGCTACGGTTCACGAGAAAGAACTTAAAGAGTCACTTGTTGGCTCCTCTAAGAAATTTTGAGCGACTAGTACTGGTCGGAAGGTATTAGGTATGTATTGGTACTGATATCGAAATACCGATATCGGCAGTACTGATACCGATTAGTACTGACGCATGACGACAGCTTCTAGATCCAGGTTTTGAAGGAAAAGCGCAATATATCTATTGGTTGAAAAGAACAAAGATGCAGCTGTAATACCTAATTCATTTTAATAGATCAAAGGACTTTCGTTTATGTCTAATACGCTTAAAAAGTCAAATAAAGTAAGTGCGAGTCTTTATCAGCAACCTGCTCTTCTCCAAGTTTGTGTAAGAAGATATGCTTTTTGTCTGAAACTTAATTCTTTTTGAACTTACAAGACATTAAAAATACTTCAGTTTCAATACTAGAAAGATAATTGGATCTTTGGACTAAGCCAGATGACTACCCTTTATCATATTGGTATGCTCGGTGTTCGATATACCGATACCCATGTACCTAGTAAGTATGTAGGTGTATTTTTTCCCTTCCTCTTTTCCTTGATATGAATTTTAGGACAGTCATTTATTCGATTTTCCTTTTTCGCAATCTTATATATGATCTTACCCATGCTGAGGATACATCTCCGATGAAAACATGTGAAAAGTACACATCGATCGATACTGGTGGATTGGATCGTATAGCCAGAAACACTTCGACTAAAGTCGATTCGTGTAAATATCTCGAGCTAATATTCTAGTGGATAATGTGACTTCTCGGACTAAAATCCGAAAGCATGTTGAAAATCTAAATTAGGCGGAATAATCCAGGTTAGTCTACTCTCACCGAAAGTCAAACTATTCATAACGCAGTCAAAAACGATCGAAACCACTGAAAAATATCAAGAGATGCTCTGCTTTACCTACACAGTACTAAGGAGTTCAGTAAACGATTTACAATCTATAGAATACACTTCGGGTTTTGAAAGGTTTTCTAGAAATCTTCTAAAGCAAGAAAATATTTTTCAATGAGCTTAGGTATAGAAACGAATTGAACAAGTAAAACAGAGCATGTCTCGATATTCTGAAGTGGTTTTATCGATTTTGGCTGAGTTATGAATGTTTTGACTTTCAGTGTGAATAGCCCAAAATGGGATATTCATATAATATGGATTTTCAACAGGTTTTCCAATTTTATTCTGAAAACTAACATTGCTGACGAGACTCAGGATATTCGAAAGCATATGTTTGTTTATTTCTAACATTGTCCGACCCAAATCTGGAGGGACACGTGGTTTCTTCAGGAGATTTATACCACGTCTGAATCATGGTCAATATAAATCTGGAAAGCTTGTGTAGAAACGCAGAGGAGATTTGAATGGTAAAATCGATTGTTTTTCTAATTCTGACAATCTAATATATTTTGCCTGGTGAGGTTCATCATGGTAAACTGAAAACTTAAATTGAGGTTTTTCGTAGATGTGTGTCATAAAATGTCTTCTATCGAACACCAAGAATCGCAAGTCTCTATCGCTTTTTATCAATATTATTGAAAAAATAGCCGCTTACACTGTATTTTCAAATGACCTTTCATGTTTATGTGTCTGACTAATGAAAACTTTCAATAATGAAATTCTGTCGCTGAATAATGTTACAAACATAATTCGCCTTAACTATATCACTTTTATTTTAGATGATGATGTTACTTAATCGTCTTACAGGTGATGAAATTGGAATATCAACCTGGGGCATATTGATACTAAAAAAGGAAACAGTACTTGGAGTAAATGTCTATTATTTTTTTAACTTTATTATTAGAATATTCGAATGTCTTTCTTTCAGATTTTTACCACAATTATTTCATACTTTTTGGTCATGTCGGAACTTAAATCGAACACTGTTGAAACTTGCCAAAGTTTAAACACAAACTCGACTAGATAGATTCAAAGACTTATGAAATGGAATAGCAGTCGTTCTTTCCATTGAACTTAAAAGCAAAACTAGTGACAGTTTCAGTTCAATTTATATCCGAATAGTGTTCAATGACTGAGTCAATTTCTCTTTCAATGATTTTCAATGATTTGCGTAAATTTTCTATTAAGTCAATTAATACTTTTGTAATTGATTTTTTTAAAAATAACCGGAATATTTATTCACTTTATCGATGGTATGATAATGTATTACCTTAGGGTTATTTTTCTTTTGATATTGTAAAGTATATTGACGTAAAAAGATTCATAAGTAAAAGCTATTATATCCATTCTCAGAGTAGAGTCCTAAACAACGCACTACATTCAGTCCTCTATTTGTGTATGTATTTTGAAATACTTGAGCACGTGAAAAATAGTTAAATTGTTTTTTTTATTGGTGTAGTTGATATTCATGAAGAAGAAATTTCAGATCGTGATTTGTGCTTTATTTATTCATTTAGTTTCGTAATAAAACAATAAGTAGTACCGCTTTCGAAAAGATTGACAAGCTCTATTTTATCTTTTTAACCTAAAGTATAGCGAAATCAACAACATCATGCCACTTGCACCAAGAACTAACGATGTTGTTTGTTCTAAACACCGTTTTTCTTCCAATAATATTTGCCTGTTCGATGTAGTTCGTCTGGATGCACTAGCAATTCTTACATGAACGAACGGACAGAATGATGACATAGGTAAACTCACCGATCTGCTTTTGAAATTTCTGCTTTGGAATTTTGACACGTCGAAATTATAGCGGAATTTCTGCGAATTTAGAAAATTCCATGGGAATTTCGCCAAATGTCGAAATTCCAATGGAATTTGTAAAATTTTAGAAATTATTTTGAAATTTTGACAACATCGTCGAAATTCCACTACCGTCAAAAGTAATATCATGACTTAATTAATTTAATCGGGAATTAATTTAATACGGAGTAAATTTAGCAACATTTATTCAACAAAAAACTACTATTATAGACAGTACCGTCGCTTTCACTCATTCACTCCTGCGTTATCATCTTCAAGTATTTAACTTCTACTTTTTTCCTTGATCATTCATTATCGTCCCCTCTATCGTATCATCTATTCATTTTAGTTCTATTACTATTTTCTTCTCAACATTATTGTTTTGTTATTTATTCTATATTTTTCTTTTAGCGTCTATATATATTCTTTCCATCACATCATTAAAATAGAGAATTTTGTCGAAATTTCACGTCCTTTGACAACAATATATACGCCCAGAGATTGACAAAAAGACCGCATTTTTTTTCCATTTTTAGCGACCAAAAAACGCGTTAAATGTTTCAAAACCAACGCTTCTTTTGTCGTTTAAACGTGTTTTTCTTTATCTATTTGTTTAAAATTTCGCAACGCGTTGCTTTTGCGTTAAAAACGTACAAAAAACGCGTTTTCAAACGTTCTAGAACACGTTTTCTGATCGTTCAAACGGAATAAAAAAGCGTGAGAACAGAAAATTTTGGTAAAGCCACAGGTGAGACTTGGCTACCCAGCAGGACTTGATCTAAACATAGTTGAAAGTCTATAATAAAGAAAGTACAAAACTGATGATCTATAACTGAAAAATGATGAAAAGAAGATGATATTTCTTAGATATTTCGATCGTGCTTATGTGCGAATTCATAAATTGGCAAAAATACGATAAAATGCGAATTTACGAATTCATAGATGCCAAAGCATAACCGACGAATTCAGAAATAGACTTCGTAAAATACAAATTGATGTCAGGAACAGGACACTTTTCTCTGAGGTTAAAAATAGATAGATTCGTCTCTTCTCATCGATTCGCATACTTCTCACTTCACTTCGCCGTTATTTTTACGAATTCGTAGAATACGAATTGATCGGTTGAATGAATTAATCAAAAAATGTGTGACAATAGACTATATTAATACATGTATCTGTGCGACACAAAACAGAGGGAAATCTCTCTCCCTTTTGTGTGCATGTGCCGAGCGACGGGGGGGGGGGCAGTGAGGATGGCTGTGAGTATTTACACAACACGCCGTATTTTATGAATTCGTAAGAGTAACGGCGAATTGGTATGAGAAGTATGCGAATAGATGCGAAGAAACGAATCTATCTATTTTTAACCTCGAAGAAAAGTGTCCTGTCCCTATGTAGCCTAGTAAGCGTACACATCGATTCACAATGAATTTGCAGAATGGGTTTGTCAATTCGTGGACCCATTTTCAACCGGATCAGTTCGTAATACGAATTCGCAAGAAGAATTCGTAAAAGTTTTTAAGAGTATCCGTACGCATTCGATACAGTTCGCATCAATTCGGTATGAATTCGCAAAATAAGGGTAAAACACGAATTGTTGCATCATTTTTACGCTTGAAAGTTGCGATTCGTCTAACGACGAAAACGAGTTACTATCATCATGCTTCATCATTACCATTCTCTAGTAAAACAATCAGTCAGAGTTTTGATGACCTGGCGGAGAAGTTTTCAGCCGACGAATGTTACATATTCAAAAGTAAGCAAGTTCTTAATTTCAACAAACTTTCCTACAGTTTCATGCCTTCTTTTTATAGGTGAAAATAAACGTTATACATACAAATCGTTCAAAGATGAAGTAGATAGTGTAGCCACATCTCTCCTGGAACTCGGTTTTGAAAAGGACGATCGTATCGGTGTATGGTTGCCGAATACTTCGGAAAACGTATTAATGAGTTATGTTTGTTCTAAACTAGGCATCATTAAAGTGAATATCAATCCAGCTTATTTGGATCATGAGTTAGAGTATTGTTTAAATAAAGTCGGCTGCAAAGGGCTTATTATGCAACCGAGTGTTAAAACACTCGATCTTCTATCGACATTCAAAAGAGTTGTGCCAGAACTTCAAAATTCGAAAGTA
>CAJNOQ010009170.1:0-10509 GCA_905250885.1 Didymodactylos carnosus | reverse complement strand
TTGAGCCTCCGACGGGTGTCAGAAACATTAAACCGACTAGTCAGTAGCGGGATTTTTGTTTCGTTGGTAAAATGACGTAAGCGTCAAAAGTCAGCAGCGTGTGCACTAGATGGATGCTAATACTGCTTCTCCAAGCTCTATGTGCAGACTTGAGCACTACGAATCACAAATACTTAGTCACAAAACTTACATAAGTAAGTTACTTCTAAAGTAGAAGTATTTGTGATTCGTATATAAATATGATTTTATCTAAAATTGCTTTATATCTATCCATGAGGACGTTTTAAGCAACTGTCGGGCGATATAACTCGATATTAGAGGGTAGACAAAAGAATATTGAAGTAGATCGCGATAAGAGACATAGCTGACTGTAACGATCAATCATTGCATACCGCCAGAAAGACCACGTTTATCGCAATAGAAACCCATACCTTGTTTCTATCTAGATACGGATGAGTTATGATACATCTATGTATATTGTTGATCGCGTTAACTATGCTGTTTATCAGACGACGTATACTGTACCCTGATACATCTTCTTAAGTTCTATAGCGCTAAATCCCGATACTTTGAGTATCAAGTTAGTTGCAGCATTTATCGAGATTATATTTATGTTATAGCTGATTAAGACAATCTTTTTTATTTCAATAGTCAGGTGCTTGTAGTCTTCCCGCGATAAACGCAATGTTAGGACACGGCGTGCCACAGTGTTACATCAAGATATTCTGCTCGAAAAGCTCAAATGTTTTTCTTTTTCGTTTTTCTAACTTTTCGAAAGTATTTTCTTCGGATTCAGCGTTAAAATTTGAGTATGAGAATGATACTTGGAAGAGTTAGAAGAACGAAAAAGAAAAAACTTGAATTATTTTGAAACCGAAGGGGTCGAAATTTTAGACTCTTTGAATTGTTTCAGGTTTTTTCCTTAAAAGAATTGCTTTTAAAATTAAAAACCACTTTTTCTTACTTAGCTCGACGAGCTTTATCGGACCATGAAAGAAAAAAAATACTGCTGCAAATTCGAATTACTGACACCTTGTATAGAAGATATATCAGTTTACTAACCGATACCTAGTTTATCAGGATATATCGAAACAATGCTGTATCGAATATTATCTAGATAGAAAAATTATCTGATCCGTTGTCGGTGAGGTGTCGATATAATGGGATACATCTGTCTAAAACCAGCATCGGCGGATATCGCCCTGTAATGTTTATCCCGACATATCGCAGTGTTTTCCTAATTGTTGTCATTCATGTGCCTTGTATGCCTGAAACCTGCCCTAGGGCAGAAAACCAATGATGATGATCATAGTGTGACAACGGATACAATAAGTTTTTTATCGTGGAGAAGACGCTTTTTTCTATCGGAAAAGTCCTCATGGGTAAAGCTAATTGAAAATGAAAGCAAACAGATTATGCAATATGTTTCGGCTTTGTGAGAAGAAAATAGTTGTGTATCACTGTTAACGGACTTTTTTTATGTGGTCTTCTTTTCTTCAGTGGTTTCTATTCTGATATCTTTTTAAAAAAATTCAAAATTGAGGAAGAAAAAAGATATCAAATGAATAGAATCTTCTGAATTCGAAATGTGCAAGATATCTATACACGATGAACAGCGAGAGAGAGAAAAGGAAAATACAAGTTAAAATAATTATTAATGACACGACAGACGATAATAGGAAGATAGATGACAGAGATCTAGAAAAGGGAAAAATGCACATACCAAATAGAGAACTACTGATGACTCGCCATGCAATAATAAGAAATTTCTATTGACCACAAAAATATAGCAAATATAAGAAGCAACGTATGATAACGAAGACCTTAAAAAGGCTGTTTAATCGAACGCTATTCGAAAACTAGCAGCTTTGTCCAAGAAGGAGGTGAAAGAAGGAGAAAATTTTATTTAGGAGGAATGAGGAGGAAAGGAGGACGAGTACGATGCCAGTAAGTAACAAATCAGACTTGAACGTAAAAATTTCTTTTAGTTGAAGAGGCATAAATTGTCTTATAAAAGAAACTATGTTCAAGTCTAAATTGCTCTTTGCTTATTAAAGGTATTTACCCCGAGAAAAGTCAAAAAGACAAGGAAAAGATGTAACTAATCAATAAAGAATTCTTCTTAGCTGGTAGTTATCTGTGAAGGGTAAGATTACTAGCCTTATTAACTTCCTTGTTTAATAAGAGTAGTTCACAAATAATGTCATTACTGGGTGGAAGTAGGTGGAGGAAAGGATAACAAAAAGGTGACATTTGATAACATAATATCCCCCCTGATCAAATACTGAAGCAAAAGATGCTACCCCAACTAAATCGCTTAACTGTGTAAAGATACCAACTATACACACATGTAAGACTGATCAGAAGTTCACGACGCTTTACAATATGTCTGAAGAGAAATAGTAACAAGTGTTAAATCTACAAATAAACAATAAAAAAGCATAAGAATTCGACGAAATACTTTTACACACATATACTTCTTGCTAAAAAGACAAATGAGCGTTTCATTTAAGGCAGAATATTCAAGTACATGCACAACATTATTTAGACGAATTCTGAATGCATGTTTCTGTACACGTGAGCGATAGGAAAACTAAGCGGGCAGATATCAAAACCAAGTCGCATGGGGAGAAATCCAGTTAGGCTTTTTCTTACTGTCATCCACTCTACCTATCAGTAAAATATTAGCCAAAAAAGCTTTTAATCAATTGGCGTACATCCCTCGTCAGTCCTAGCGTATCCTTTCATTCTCGTTGGCTTTACCTGTTTCATTCTGTATAATAATAATAATGTTTATTCACGAAAAGTGCAGTCATCAAAGGTCCATGGCCTGTAATATCAATGACTCAAGCCAAACTGTAAAAATGAGATAGAGAAAAAACAAAAGGAAAAGAAAATAGAGTATGAAACATAGAAATAAAAGTAACGGTGAAAGATAAACACATATAAAATAACGTTAGAGAAAACAACTAATACAAGTTTATTATGACTAGGATTATGGATGAATCTTACTGTAAGCGATACTGAGCTAGTGCCTTTTAGAAAAACGTTAATGAAGAATAACAAATAACTGACTCAGGAAGTTTATTTCAGTCAGTAATAGTTGAATAGAAAAAAGGAAAATCATTGAGACAGGTGGGAATGCGAACATATTTAGAATGATGACAGCGTAAAGAAGAGTAATGAGGATGACAAATTTAGAGTCCTGCATGGACACTTTTTTTTTGTGCCTGTCCATCTGTGATCATGTCCATCTAATGAAGGGCTCTATGGTGAATAGAGTAAAAAGATGGAAAGAGGTCTAAGACGATAATAAATTTGGAAAAATTGTACAAGTCGAAAATATTTACGGTGAAGTGAAAGGTTTGAAAGAGAAAGTTGTGGCACAAGCAGAGAGCGAGAAAATCGATAATCAAAATTACGAGAAATAACACGAGAAGCAAGTATATTTACAGAAAGCGAGAAACAACTGTCCTATAAGGCACAACAGTAATCTATTTAGGAAGAACAGAAGAAAGATAGATTCGACGCCGAATCTCTGATGGAGCTAGTCCAAAGACACGACTCGATGCACCTAGCTTGCGCCGACAAGCAATAGCAATGTCTCTGGTATGTTCACTCTACCTAAGATTGTGCGAACAAGAACTCCAAGACAGCGAACAGAAGACGCAACGGAAAGAGGGACTTTATTGCGATAGCTGATTGTAAACAAACGTGAAAGAATCAAAACTAAAAGCAAGCCCAGAACATTGAGAGACATGAGATTAGTAGAAGAGGAAGAGTAATTTATACAGGTTTGAACATGAGAGAAATTAAATGGATCCGAAGAAGAAAGAGGTACAATTAAAAAGACATCATCCGCAAAAAGACAGATTTCACAATTTTTTGGAAGAGAAAGAGGCAAGTCATTGATAAAAATAAGAAATCAAAAGTTGAATAGTAGCGCCCCGAGCATACTGCCTTGAGGAACGCCAGAAGAAACCAGAGAAGGAGAAGAGATAGAGTAACTTTCATCTCATGAAACGTTGAAGAACGACAGAAAACATGGTTGGTAGCAATTTTTATGTTTAGTCCTATCATTTTTTTTCAGTCCTAGCGTGTCCTACCAAGAAAAAGAAATAAACGGTGGAAAAAGAAGTCAACTCATGTAGTTGTGACGAGTTGCTTTTACCTTTTACCGGGACAGAGAAAAGGAGAAATAAAAAATAAATTATTTGTTAAGGAGCTTGCCCAATAAGAGTTGTGTGAAACGTATGGCATTAATGCACTCAGTCCATTACGTTGGCTGTTGTGGAGTTTCAGTCACAATTTTTCATTGGTTGAAATAAGTCAGACTAAAGGTAGTCCGCCCACAACCTTAAAAATTGGTTGTGGGCGAAAATTTGATATTTGATAAAGCGAGGTTTGTGATTGGTCGAACTTTTCTTCAGAAATACGGATAGTTTAGCCGAAATTCAGTAATTCTAAGAATCTACAAGTTTTTTTTATTTTTAAATACATGTTTTTTATGTTAAATACATGTTGTTTTTCCGAAAACGTTTGAAGCGCCGCCAACAGATGGCGTACACTTACGAGGAGGGTTGCTTTAATAAATAAACAGAAGTATGTCGACGTTGACTACTGTAATGTTGATATCGAATCCGTACACAGAAAAACTAAAGCAACAGATCTTGCTGGATTGGTTTAAGTCCATGCAGAATCAATGAGCGTTTTAAGCAGGCAAGTTCCAATATTTAGTACGAGATAACAGGCTAAGATCATGAAGCGCTGGCTCAAAAATTAGTACGCTTTCAATGTTAATAATGGTCGAAAGTGATGAAACCGACAATAGTTTGCTAAAAACCGAAGAGATAATCCTAATTCTATTTGAGATTTAATACTTGGCTGCCTCGTTTGATTTGATTCATTCAGTATATTCTAATTAAGATTGATTAATTTTCATAAAACAAAAAAAATCTATCTGTACGAAAAAGTGGTATGGAAAAAAGTTACAAAAATTTTCAACAAAAAGTGCTCTTCCAAAAAAAGATATCACAAAAGAAAAGTTATCAGAAGAAGGAGAGTAGAATTCCGTTTATAAACAAAAAAAGAAAATAACTGAAAAAATGTCTGATAAAGCGTGAAAAGCATACAAAAATATAGAAGGGACTGTTCACCATACTTTCCACTTAAATACGTTTCAATAGAAATAATAATAATAATAAATATTTTCGTAATTCACTGTTCCATTGCATTATTGTTGTTGATAATATCAGATCGATTGGCAAGAACTGTTCGCATCTAAAAAGAAAAAGCACAACATAAAGTGCACTGCAGTTAGCTTCGCAACAGACCGCTGATTGTTGCCTAAACCAGAAAAATGTCTAATTTTTAGAAAAACTTTGTCCGAACGTCAGGCTTTGCCCTTCACGGCATTTTTCGGTGATCCACCGCTGTTCTTTTTGATGAATGTACTTTTTCTAACGAAATTCTTAAGTTTAGTGTCGAATCGACCTACCTTTTCTTTATCCCATGATGTAGGGGCTTTTGTGTCGGTCTTCTGTATACCCGATTCTTTTTCCGTCGCTTTTTGAACCTTCGACAAATTCGGCCTATTCACAATCAATGGTAATCGTTGTTTTCTTTTAACAGCTAATATATGCAGACAGTCGCTTTTAACGTTCTTCAAGTTGGCAAAAGAACACGTACAATGATAAAAAAATAGTTGATTGTCACTCATTTTTGTAGAAAGGATATTGAAATCATTTTTCGATTTTATTTCAACAAGAAAAGTTCCTAAAAAAATAAAGCAAAAAAAAGATTCTTGAAACATGTGCAAGAAATTCTAGCTCTATCTGTACCTGTACTATCATCATATCGTACACTTTTATTAGGAATAAGAATTTCACTTAATTCAGAAGCATTCATCGGTTTCTGACGAGGTTTGGAAATGACAGCTGGACGACAGTTTTCGGAGTCTTCACCATTTACTGCAGAATAGAAAGATACGGTCATGGTTGAGTCCAGCGAAGTAGGAATACTGCACGTACACTCCTGTACATCATGATTACTTATTATACAATCAACGATATCTTGCGACGGAAAAAATTCTAAATCAGAGACAGCACTACGATCCATTATTAGTGCACTGTATTCAATTTTTAACTTGTAATCTCCTACAATATAAAAAAGAAAATGATAATAAAAGCTGAGGTAAGACGCTTTAAATTAACATTCACCTAATCCACAGCAGCCACGAATTGTTTCATGAATATGAGAACGCTGTACATCGTTAATTTTCAATATCAAACGATCGAGCGACAGCGATTTCCAATCTGTAACTTGTTTAAACAAATTGTTCATCCCTTCGATGGCGTTACTCGTCACCTCCTTTGGAAACGCATCATGAATCTTCAAGGTGTCGATAACCCAGTGTCCTAAAAGTGAATGAAAACCAAAACCCAAATAAAGTTTATTTCCTAGGCGACAGTCCCTACTTAATGAATAAAGAACACACCGAAGCAAACGCTCTTCTCGATATTCTATTTTCAGACGCACAGTTCCCTTTTTTTAAAAGAGTAAGCACCAAGCCCAAAGGTATCACCCATAAATACCGACAGTGTTCGGTGTGCAACGTCGACTCAGCTCAGGCGAATTTCACAAACCGAAAAATATCTTCGTTTTTCTAAGTCGACATAACGCATGCAGGAGAGTCGACTTAACATATGATGGAGGAAACTCGACTTCGGACAGGCAATTTTAAAATCAAAAAAATACACAGCGACAAAATGTTTCCTTTTCTAAGTCGATTTAACACATGGAGAGAAGTCGAGTTAGCGCAGGCGATTCGGCAGTCGATAGAATATAGGGTCCAAAAGAGTTTTCCCTTTTCTAAGTCGACTTAGTGCATGGAGGGAAGTCGACTTAGAAAAGACAAAATTTGTTTGGACCCTATATTCTATCGATTACCGAATCGCCTGTGCTAAGTCGACTTCTCTCCGTTAGCGACTGAACATGCTCTGCTCTCTTTCTTCTTCTCCGGGAACAGAGGACGGTCTAATAGGAACAAAATTCAAAAAACTCAGACGTCTGCGATAGAACTCTTTCCAGCTTTCCACTAAAAACTGTGCCGGGAAAATATACTTAGAAAATTTTTGCTTCATATTTAGCTCTATAATTCATGGAGCTGGTATTTTCTGACCAGACTTTAGGACCAAAAACGACTTCTTTGTTTCTCAGTATAAATATAATCCATGTAAATGAGGAAGCAGACGATGTAGTACTTACATATCATCATGAGATAATTTGTATTTCATCAGAGATTTTCGTCGGAGATACTTAATTTGTTGGCTGCTTCGAATTGTACAGGCTCCTTCTTCCGTATTAATGAGATCACGATAAATCTCTGCAAGCTTTTCATGTGCTACTCTTTGTTCAATATGACGTTGCAGATGAGCAGGAATTCGTAATTTAGTATTCCGAATGCCCCATGTTTCTTCACCTTGTCAAAGAGACAGGAAAATTACTGACAAACCTATTTAAAAAGAAGAGAACTCACCCAAATACTGTACTACCACGAGTGTCGGATCCGTTTCTAACACATAAACTTTTTTTCGAAACTTTCTGTCAATAGGCTCATTTTTCTAAATTAAAGTAAAACAGGGATTTGAACATGAATTTTGGATTTTATTTTGGGCCTACACACAAAGCAAAGACGGACAAACATACATTACTATTGTCTTCTGACCAAAAATAATGTGAACGAAATATAGTGACGTTATCATGTGTTACGTTCACTGAGCCTTTCGGTAGCCAGTAATACTGGTCATTTTTCCAACAGTCTTAAAATAGAAGGCAAACCGAATTCACCTCACTGTTTCACAAGTTGTTTCAATAGTTACCTTTTTTATCAACCTTTAGACAACATACTTTATTTCCGACAATTTTTTCTGGTAAACTACTTAAACGATCATATGAGTTGACAACATTCAACGCCTCCTTGCACGTAAGAAATCTGCTCATATTTCGTTCACTATCATCTGAAACAAAAGAGGCGCAAATAATTTATTTGGCATGGACGAAACTGGAAGTGCTTAAGGGCGGGCGGACCTCCCCAAAAGTTACTCTCAAATCCTCTCAGATTATAGAGGACATTTTGAAGTATATACTCTGAAGTTTTCTCGGCTGGCATACATCGTCACGCTGAGAAAATAAATTTTCAACTTTTTCACTTTGAATGCACCTTCTCGCGTACCATCATCTTTTTTTTCTCCACTTGTTATTATTTGATCACTAAGGAAGAAGAGAGCAAAATGTGTAGCTTTGTATGTATATTTCTAAATTGATTTGATAAATAATTCTTACATGATACTGCAAATCGGTTTAAATCGTTCCAGAGATATATAAAACAACTGATTACATGTTTTGAAACAGTGATTTTGCGAAGCGAATGTCCCTTCTTTTTGATAAAGATTTATATACGTATCAATAATCGTACGTACTTCTTCCTTACATGTAAGAATCACCTTTTTTTCTAAAAGAGAAGAAATGCTAAAGAATCTTTTGTACGTACGCAAACAAAGATTTAAAATTCATCACTCACCCTCACTGTCCTTTTCCATCATTTTCAGTTTTAGAACGTCATCTTCGTCTTTCGTTACAAAATACTTTCTTTCATTTTTTTTCTTCGATTTTTCAAATTCTTTTTCAGTTTCTGTGCCTGTTAATCCTACCAAAATAAAAGTGTGCATGGAGAAGTGAATAAATGCTCCACTAAAGACTCGGAAACGCTCGGATCTGCTTTCTTCACACCACACAAGTGAACATGGTGTTAAGAACGATGATAGGTTAAAAAGTTATCTCAGAATTAACTCATGTTTCGGTTGAATTCTATCGGGTACAAATTATCTAACTATAAACTTTCATTATAGGGCTCATAACGGCACTAGTTAGATCAACAGGAACTCACTAATGGTGCTCAGCATCTCATCTGCTCATCAAAAAGCAATCTAAAGTCAAACTGCTTCGGTAAATGCTGCTTTCTCTCACAGTTAACTTTTAGTTACATCGAAAAAATTTGTAGTGCAAACATCTCCTTACATACCTGTTTGGTAAAATGTTGAAATCTGTGATCGAATAGAACGATCTACCGTCGGATATTCATCTGGTGATGGTGGAGGATGATGAACAAAGTATTTACATTCCGGATCATTTTTATGTGATTGCTTATATTCTGCTAAACGTTTTTCTTCTTCAGCTTCAAGTGTTTTCAGTTGTTCTTCAAGTATATGATTCACTATATCATCTAAATAATAGTACAAGAAAAACAGAAATAGTGTAGTGCAAGTGAGGTTTCAGTGGAACTTCTCTAGTAATGGCAGTTTTATATCCGATAGAGAAAGAAGAGTTTAGGTGTGAGGCAACACAGTCTGCGACTGAACTAAAAAACCACACAGTCGGGCAAACTGGTATTTTGAGAACGGAGATAAGAATCTTCCGAACTTCACGCTCAACTACCGGCTATACCGGCAGTTTGAGATAATTTTCCACAATGCAGATGTGCCAAGATTTGGGCAAAGATCTGATGCAGATCTGCAAAAAAATCTTTAGAGTTTCTTTGCAATTTCTCTGCAGATTCTTTGCAGATTTTTCAGTGTGCGTTGGGACTGTGGGATATACATTTATTTCGTATATTTCAAATGTTTTGACACAAATATACAAACAAAAAAAAACGTGTAAAAATCTGCAGTTTCTCTGCAGAAAACCTGCAAAGAAACTGTAAAGATATTTTTGCGGATCTGCATCAGATCTTTGGTCAAATCTTGGCACATCTGCTTCAAATCTGCAGAGACCCTTTGCAGAATCTGCAAAGTTACTGCAAAGATTTTTGCAGATTTATGTTGCAGAAAAATCACGTGGGAGTCGACTTGTGTGGCCAAACACACAAAAATTTAATAATTTCAGATATTCACATTAAAATTTCCAGTTTACTCTGATGAAAGTCGACTTCGCTTATAGATTCTAGTTTTCTTTTTCTCTGTGAATGATTCATTTGTAATTTCCACAGTTATTGAGGCGTCTGTGCCATGATTCATCAATATGGTAGAACGGACCAATCGGAAATTTCGCTTTATCAAATATCATATCAAAGTTTCGCACACAACCTTAAAAATTCATAATCTGAAAGATGACTGTGTCGGTCAATGTGTGCAATTCGTTATACAAGAGAAAACTTAATATGTATATCTCCAGCGCACATCCGTAAGCTCAGCTTCGAGAGGTAACTTCAAAATGTTAATTTTTTTTTATGACTACCTTGCCGCCGTGCGCTCTCAACTCTCCGTTCTTCTGTCATGTGTCATCGTTCACGGTCCACCACCCAGGTTAATGACGTGATACTCGAAGGACATCTGACGGATTCGAATACAGAAGGATGAGTTAATAAACAATTCTTTGTTTGCGTACGTACAAAAGATTCTTTAGCATTTCTTCTCTTTTAGAAAAAAAGGTGATTCTTACATGTAAGGAAGA
>CAJNOQ010009169.1:0-10510 GCA_905250885.1 Didymodactylos carnosus | reverse complement strand
CTGGGATATTGAAGAAATATAGATTTAATCCCAAAATGGAGCTTTGGTGATGACTAAAAAGTTAAATCCACCTAATTCTTGTACAGTGCCATACGAAGGCACGATATCTTGACTTTCTTCATTTTTAGATGAGCTCTTTCGAGAGTTTTATTGGAGTATTCGACACTCGCTTATCCTCCCCCGTCCTTATTGCACAAAGGTACAGTGGAAGCCAACACCCTGGGCGTCCACAGGGCAATAACTAGAATAATCATTTTTTTTAAACATGTTTTTTTCAGCATTTTGGACCCAATCGCTAATGCAGTTTGACTAAAAAATTAATCCTGTTATTTTGTAGTTGATAATTCCGCATCGATTAATATATAAAAGAGAATTTTGAGTCACGTGGAGGAGATTTTGTTGAGATGTGCAAGTTGGGGAGGTATCGCGCATTTTTAGAGGCAGTTTTCAATAATTCCTCAATTCTTACTTTTTTTTCTCGATCCGTCGGCATGCACCGATGTCAAGTTCATAATGTGCGTATGGTTCTTCGTATAAAACCGGCGCTGGAAATATTATTTAGAGCTTGATTCAATATTACATACTTATCGTAATTTTGAGATCGAATTTAGAAACAGAATGTATCAAAACCTTCATTCACATGCGAGAGTCTCTTCGGTTCAGTGAAATCCATCCTTTACCCATCCAGACATCCTCATACAAAATCAAGTAGATATTCTGAAACCTGGAAGAAAATTCTACAACTTTCATACAAACAAGGTCTTCTTTTGAGAAGCCTAATTTCAGAGAAATAATCAGAGTTCTACACGCTCCAAAAAGACCTGTCCATTTTTGGAAATTTCGTTAGAGTCCCCATTTTTTGAATAACTTCTGATCGAGCGAATGATACAAGCTCAAACTTTTCTTTGTAGAAGGATCAACTGGTCTACACATTTGATAAAAATTTCACTTTTATCTATTCCGTGCTTACCGAAATACAGGGCAAACAAGTTAGAAAAATGAAATATCATTACATTTGGATAGGCCGCCGTAAACGGAAAATTGTGTTTCCCGTACATTGACTTATTTTTACAAATATAAATTGATTGAATCTAATAAAAAAATGTTTTTCCCACGGAGATAGCTAGTTTTGGCAAAAATGTTTTTTCTACGATCATACTTAAATTTTGAAAATGCGCACTTTTTTCACCAAATGCTTGCGTCCCTACTGCATGACGAGAAGGAGCAATCTAAATAAATGGAAATAAACGATTTTCAGACTCGAACGAATAAAGTAGTACCTGATGGATGCATCCTCATCGGTTTAAAGTCAGACCATAAACGCAGAACGGTACAATTTTTGTTCGTCCAAGCCTGGAGCAACTTCTTTGCTACTTAGGGCAACAAATTTTGTATAACGAGAGCAATTACACTGTCTAAATAACAAATCAAGTGTAGAGTTTTTTCTTATCGTATAATCTGAAACCGTATGAAAGATATAACAGATATAATTGAGAGGTTGTGTGTTTAAGAATGAAGAAAATTTAAACGGCTATTATAATCCAATAAGACTATGTAGCGATAAATGCAGGCGCAAGGCTACGGTCAAAGTTGCACAAATCGATCTTGAAGGTGAAACAGTCACAACCGTTTTTTCACTGAAGATCGACTTCTAGAAACCTGAGCCAGAAGATGAAAATTCGGGAAGTTGATTTTCCATTTTTTATGTTCCAAGTTCGACACTCAGAAATGGCGAAAATATGGAGATAGAAAGGAAAGCAATATCTGGCAAATCATCGAATTTTTTTCATTTAGAATCACTTTAGCCAACAGATTAAGTACCTCAAAAATGAAGTTTGAAAATGGTTCTTCCATTTTTTCATTTGTGACGTTCCGGATCAATGATCTCTATTTGTCGAATATTCCTACTGATCAATCTCCAGTATATATACATATGTGCATCCATAGAATGATGGCTTCGATTTTCACAACGTTTTACGTCGCTTTAGTATTTTGCCATACGAAAAATTTCGTATTGTACTTAGAGTAAGACATTTTGGATTATTTTCGATTTCGAATAATCAATGTTCGATCATTCGATTTTTAATCGAATTTACATTTGAATCGAGATATGTGTAAGTGTATGTTGTTATAAATTTGAATTGTATACAGATGTAGATGTCAGCGTCCAAACTCCTATCCAGGCCAGTCTGAGATTGACCTAGATCAAATTCCAACTGGATTTTGAACTAGTCTAATCTCCGATCCTAGTTCGATCTGTAATTTCAGCAGTCCAAACCAAGATCAGAAATTCGACTAGGTCAGTCTTGGTGGACAGAAAAAATTGCAGTCCAAACTCTCGCAGACTTTTGAGAGCATCTAGAAAATTCGTGTATAACGGAAGAAGTTAAAATACTAAACCATTGATTTTTTTACATTAGTAAATAGAAGAAAGCGTTGTCCAAAATGGGAACTAAGCCACCTCTAAATGTTTCGTTGTTAAGTTGTGGCATCAGATTTGCTGTGATCCCAAAATCGATATTCTCTTAGGGGTGCTAATCTGGAAAGTGAATTGACACATAGACTATCGATTAAATATAGGTTTTCACAAGGTTTCCGAATTTTTCTCGAAAAGCAACCATTGTCGCGCGATTCACTGTGGTCGATAATCTATGTTTCCATTCACTTTCATGATTACCATACCTAAGGGAATAGCGATCCTACGGCTCACAACAACGCCACACCCAAACAACGAAACATGTAGGCAATACTGTTCAAAATACCCGCGCGGTGAATTCTTCGCCATTGTTAGATTGCAGTATTTTACAAGGGCCGAATTGATAAAACAACGATGTCAGATGCTCAGCCACATTCTTAGCCTCTTTCGTCACGGTGCAATTTCTGAGGAAAATTTTGAGGAATAATCTCTGGTATGAAAGATCCATTTAGATGCACCATCCGATCTTGTTCTCAAACCAATCAGATCTATCTGTAATCGTGCTAAAAACCCAAGGGATACAATTGCTGTTCACATCACATGGTTTTTAACTAGTTTCATAATTTGACACGCAACACGTGTGGATAAATAGATGCTAACCACTATTGATGGAATCCAATAATAATGCTGTTTTACCTCTACTCTCATTTTATTCTCACGCATAACCGATGACAAACCGTTTTTGCAATCCTCAGCCTTGGCATAGAAAGTTTTTTCTGCATAAGATATATCACCTCCGATCACCACATGATTTCCTTGTGTTAAAATCAACCCACTGCGATTTTAAGAGCATTTAAGAGCACGACTAAGAGCATGTTTTCGTAAGCAGAAAATATTAGAATGTATTTTCAAAAACTGGTTTTCAAAGAGATTCCTGTAAAACTATTTCTTGACTGGAAAATTCGACATAGCAATATATCGATTTTTTTCATAAATAGATGGACTAAAGTACTTTTCGCAAAAGAGAACCTAAGCGAGAGCTTCATCTCTCATGATTACGCAGGGGACGATCCCTAGGATTGCCCTTCATTTCGGTCAATGAATGTCAGCAATACATGCAAACATAACTTTCAACAATGCCGAATCTCGTGGCAATATTTGTTCATTAAAAAGAATTTTAAAATCTAGTGAAAAAGAAATTCTTCAAAATCAGAATTTTCCGTCGGTTTTCACCTATTATTAAACAATTCACAATTCACTCAAAAGCTTCACCACGCGTACACAACTTCAGTATATAGTTAATTCTGTCCGCTAGACGTGATTACAAAATCGAAAAATAAAATTTCAAAAACACCTGTTTTCTAAAAACATTTCTTCTTTGTTACTTTGCCAAAAGTAACAAAGTTACAAATCTTTGTTACTTAGTTATTAGCAACAAGTACCAACTTCGTTAGTTGCTATTACTAACAAAGTAACAAACTAGCATCTATTATTACTAATTACTAAAAGAAGTAACAGTTTCGTTACTTGTTGGTAAACAGCCAGTCCTACTCGTGTATGGTCTGTTTTGTGGAGGATACTTTAGTCTGTCTATTCATGAAAAAAATCAGTATAGTGGTATGTCGAATTTTTCAGTCAGAAAACGGTCTTCCAGAGATCTCATTGAAACCGGTTTTGAAAAATATTTTCTGCTTACGAAAACATGCTCTTAACAGACGATTCGCGCGGAAAGCGAGTATTTTGCCAAACACGCGTTACATGCAAAAATTTGACATTTGATTTTTATTTGATTTTCAGATTTTACAGTCAAAACTGGGTGACGAAAAAAATTGTTCACTGCCAGACTTTATTTTGTCCGACAGAGTTTTCAAAATGAGGTGCATCGAAGAATCGTAAAAATGAGGATTATCTCATATTTCCGATATAATTCTGTCATTTTTCATCCGTTCTGTTCAAGCAATATTTCATTCGAGAGACCATCAAAAATTAAACAAAATAAGGTGCTCCCTGTTTTTCTAAACCCAATACTGATGGATGTTGTAAGAGGTTCATCAAGTGAAGGATTGTGATTTTCACATACAAATTTTTTCTACCGAAACCCACTTTTGGGCATCCAAAGAAAATTTGCCTAGAGATACGAAGGTGACATCAGATAGGAAATTCAGTTTCCTACAAACTGAGCTAAAATACTTTGTTTTAAAGCCCCTGCAACAGTTTGAAAAAACAAGATGGCATCGTTTTTTCAGTTTTTTTGAGATTTTTGACATCAAGACTTCATTCTAAAACAAAAATAAGGTAATATTTGGAATCAGCGTCAAAAATTGCACCAGACAATGTGCCTTTGAAGTTATTTAGAGACAAAAAGTTTTCGACACCTTTTTTCGATTGTCAGTTTCCAAGTCCGAGCGATTTTTACTCGAAAACTTTTTGTCTCTAAATAACTTCAAAGGCACGTTGCCTGGTGCAGTTTTTGACGCTGATTCCAAATATTGCCTTATTTTTGTTTTAGAATGAAGTCTTGATGTCAAAAATCTCAAAAAAACTGAAAAAACGATGTCAGTACACCCTGTCTTGTTTCCACGGCAACGTGCGTTTCCTGCGGTTTATTTTTACACACTCGCAGCTTCTTGAGCGTTATTTGTCGAAACTCGCTCAACGCGTAAAATTTTTCGTAAACAGACTTTCCTGCGCTTTTCTGGAATGACTAAGACTGACTGGATATCATATATTTAGGTCGGTCGTCATCAACTTAGAAAATTTCATATGCCTCATCAAGCACCAAATTATCAAGATCATGATTTTCCTACTGAGGCGAAGATAACACCAACTGTTTATATGGAGATTCGACATCATTTGCGTTCACAAAGCCATGATCGACATAAGCGCGACGAACCCTTCTGCAAAAAGGAGTTCACGTTGATGCTCTGAATTACTTTTGCTAGATACTTGGAATATAATTATAGTAAGTAATATTTTCTTTTAGAACATAATCTTTTGTCAATGTTATAAAATAATTTTCTTTTTCAGCCTGACACTCATAATGGAGAATATATAATCAACTGCTCAAGTAATACCAATATTCGTACGTATTCAAGTCAACATCATTATTCTATTAGTGAATTGTATATAAATAATTTATCCGATATAGTAAAACTTCATCGAAAATTTGGAAAGTCAGTTCTAATAGTAACTTAGTAAACATAGTAAATGTCCTGATTCTAAAAACGATTTAATAGCGAATACGTACAGCTTTGGCTTGTTACGGTAAGATATGAATTTTGACGTAATACTAATAAATCACTATTTCTCCAGATCTAGTCGTTCTAATCCTGTTGGCCATAGAATGGCTACTCTTTCTAAAAAATCAACAGAACTGGTTTTAAAAGCAAACTTAACTACCAGTTTAACACAAAAACTTAATCGAAATGCAGCCAATGTTGGATTAATACGATATTGGAATTGCCATAGGTAAATACAAAGACAAAACCTTTGACCAACTACAAACATTTATACGTTATACTTCACTTAGATGTCACACAAAGGTGTGACACAGAAGGAAAACTCATTCGATTTAATTCACGAAAACCATTCTTAGCGTAAAGTTTAAAACTTTTAAAAGTAGAACTTCTGATGAAATATCTCGAAAATTGGTTTTAACAGCAGCTTTTGGACAACAGGAAGAAAAGTATGCATCCCGACTGGGAATCGAACCCAGGACAGTGGTATTCATGACCATTGCTCTAACCGCTGAGCTATCGAGAAACACTCTTCGATACACACATTTCTTCCTTTTGTGGATACACTATACACTATTAAATAGTGACTAATGAGGATTTTTACTTCCCGGCATACTCGATGATAAAATCTGTTTGCGTAAAGTAAAAATCCTCATTAGTCACTATTTAATAGTGTATCCACAAAAGGAAGAAATGTGCGTATCGAAGACTGTTTCTTGATAGCTCAGCGGTCAGAGCAATGGTCATGAATACCACTGTCCTGGGTTCGATTCCCACTCGAGATGCATACTTTTCTTCCTGTTGTCCAAAAGCTGCTCTTAAGCACCAATTTTCATAGAAAACTTAGCTCTTATAGTAAAACTCTCATTTCGAAATATCTCGAAGCTTGCAGAAACAGTAGTAATGTAGGAGAACCACTCTACGCCGGTCTGAAAAAACTTGAAAAGTAAACAAATTTATTTTGTATAATTTTTATTTACAATTGCAAAAGCAAAACAGCTAAACTAAAGCTCCCAAAAATTAATGTGTAAGACGTGTGTTAGCTTCTAAACAGTAGTTCATCTTCTATCATCGATATGCTTCTATTTGCAACATTATCTAGAACCATCCACCACCACCACCACCATATCCGCCGTATCCCCCACCATAGGGAGCTTTAATCAAGGAGGTCCGATAGCGGAACAGGATTGACCACAACAGAGCAAAACTGCATAGAGTGCTCCGTCAGACATCCAGTCAAATGTTTTTGTTTTTCTCGCATTTGTATGAATCGTTTTATTCCTGTAGTGCACAGTCGCTTCGCAGAATCTTAGTTTGTTTGTTTGTTTGTTTATTTATTGCTAGTTTATTGATTCAGTTTCAGCCGTCTAACGATAGTAAACTGTCAATTCTGTATAAAGAAATGCGAATTTTTCTCCTATGGCTGACTACACACATGTGTTATCTGAACTCAAATAAAACAATCTTCTTTCTTACTCTCGTTACTATGTATGTATCTTGGTTTGTAGTTGCATTTTATAGGTTGTTTCTCGGTTTGACTAGTAAAATATGCTAAAACTGCTTCTACTGCTTTCGCTGCTCTTAGGAATAAATATACCTAAACTGTACGAACATTTTACGACATAATAATTTACATTAAGTTTTGGATATGATCATTACTAACCGTGGAAAAATGTTGTTTCCTAATGCGCTCTCAATCCGAATGGAATGGAATAGACTGCTCCTTCATGATAATGCTTCGAAGAAAAGAGAAACTAAACCTTCTTCTGAGTTGGCAAAAACAGTGTTTGAAAGACAAAACGTCTCTCCAAACAACATTTGCACTGTAAACGTTAAAATCTTCTTTAACCGATGGTGGTCTTACCAAAGCGGACAAAGCGGAGGGAGACCCAAAAATGACAATTTTTATCTAATGTCCTTTACAGATGCTCTCATAATCTCCTCCGTAACCTCCATAACCTCCTCCATAACCAAAACCACTACCATATCCACCATAACCACCACCTAGTGCACCAGGAAAGAAATTGGAATTAATTTCATTATTCAAATACTGGTTAACACCAGTTGTTGCTACACTATTAAAATACCCTACAAACAAAATGCATTAGTTATAAGATATGTAAACGACACCAAGAAGGAGAGTGGTGTAGAGGCAGAAACGTTTTTACTCTGCCACATCAAAGAAGGACAGCTGGTTTTCTAACTTCAAATGCAAAACTCTAGTAGAATAGTGTATTGGTCAAACGAACTAATTTTTACTGTTTAAACTTACCATTGCCTGGTATGAAGTTATCAACAAGACGATCAGCAGCATTATCAACAAATGCAGCACCAATATTACCAAACAAACCAGCCATGTTTCGTCTCTGTTGTTTTTTGTGCTTATGTGAGTATAGAGAGAATGTTTTTACCCTTGGTCTTGTTTTCTTAAATACCTATTTAGGTGTATATAAAGGTTTTGCTATAGAAATGCCTCATTGTACTGTTTAGGTGGTAATGTAGGCACGTGTCAGCTATTATTCTTTATTAGTAAAGGATAGGAAAAGAAAAGGAGTGAATAGAATAACATATTGAAGAAAATATGATAATACGCCATATTGATTCTATTTGCTTCATTCGTACTTCTCGAAGAAAATTTAGTAATTCAAGCGTCACGCACAATAATAAAAAAGTGCACGTGATTATGATATGCCAATTACCAATTAATACACGTACTAAACATATTCTATGCAAAGCTTCACGATCTGTTGTAGCATAAGCATGACTGGATGCTGCATTTCTAGTAAAATATGTTCCAGCACTAAGCAGCTTACCTTGTCGTCTACCATAACTTCGATTAAAACATTCATCTTGTATACTTTGAGCAGCAACAACACAACCATGAAATAACCATTGCACTGCATTTTCATTCAAACGTTCTTGAGATTCTTGTTTATGTGCACAATATTGTTTATACCACGACGTTGGCTTTTGTATTCAGTTTTAATTCTTGCTCACCAGGAGTGGGAGGAGCGGCAGCAGACGTACTCTTCACTGAATATTGTGGCATTGTTGCACATAATGTATCTAAAACAAATGTATGTTCTTTTGATGTATGTCTTTGATGAATACGAGTAAGCTCATCTTTCCCAATAATGATGTAGTGTGTGATGAATCCGAACAACATATTGTGATGGTGTCTGCTACTAATGTGCAAAGTCAAATAAGTGTTCTTATTAATATTTGATAAATTCATTAAGTTTATCTACTGTTGCTGATTGAGGTTGATTCAAATCATTCTCATTTAATTCTTGTTTGCATTGGCGACAGGCGAAAATATCTTTTGATATGGTGATTTAATGAGTTTCCACCATTTTTTCTGAGTTGTAGGTCCTCGAACATGATCTGTATCCCAAAAAACTCACGTGCCAAAAGTTGTGCTAAGATTTTGGTTTTCTATTCGAGGAAAACTCTAAACTAGTTTTCGAAAACTAGTCACTGAAACTACATCTACAAGTTTTTAGTTTCGTTTTCTGGTGTTGTTGAATGTTTTGAAACAATTGTTTCTTTTATTTTGGATGGATTTTCTATAACGCCTCGTCCTATTTGTCTGATATAATAACCATTGTAGCCGTAGCATTCATACCCATAGGCAACTTTACTCTCACTAATACGAATGTCTGTACAAAAATAGATACTCTTCAATGTATTGGATTTCATAGAACTGCAGTCAATTGCAAAGAAATGTGCTACTGAATGAATTGGATTTCAGTTGTTTTGGCTTTAAAATCAAACGCAAGGTTTACGTATTGATTTTTATAGGGGTCCTATGAAAAAGAATGTGTATGATAAAAGGTTTTTTTCTCAAAATATTCTGACATATCACTTATTATACAAATAGACACATGTTTATTTAGTCTTCTAGTCTCTGTTTCTCTCTCCGCTTTGTTGTTTTTGTTGTGAAAATTTTCTTTCGTTTGCCTCGTTCTTGTATAGAGTGAAATCAATCAGCAAAACCATTTATTTTATCTCCTTCAGTTCTTTTAAATGCACGTTTAGGCAGTAACTACCTATGCACATATGCCTATGCAATGTTCGCATTTTAATATGCCAATTGCCAAAAAGAACCTGGTAAGTGGTACGAAATTGCTTGAACAAAAATAGCGAAGTACAATATATCTGATTCTAAAGATTTAGTCAAAAGAACGATAGATGAAATCGACAGAACCGTAAGTAAAACCAGTAGCTTCCTTCTGCTTTGAAATAAAGATATAATAAGTGAAGGTATTTTAAAGACAAAAGCCATTAGACACTTGTGAAGGTTTCCTTGTAAGAAATATTTTCAAAAAGTGACCAAAATTCATATGTCGTACTAATCACTGCAAACAAAATTTAACAGTTAAAGTTGAAAAATTTTACTGGTTATTCGATTTATTTTCAGATTTATTTTAATAAGGGATGGGATACGTGATCGCGCAGTAACGACGATATAATTATTATTACAAAGTACTATTGATTAAAAAGATTAGTTTACTTATTGAAAATAATTGATTCCCTATAGTGTAGTACTATTATTTGTAATTGACTGATATAGAACTTTTGAATGTACCGCTATTAACGGAAATTGTTAATTAGCGGAGGTAAACGTGATCTAATACCAAAGAGAAATACATTTGTTTTTTATAGTGACAAGTCATTTATGTAGCTTTAAGTTTTAGATTTTCGGATGAATTATATTTGAATATTTGAAATTTTTATTTTACACAAAGGTAGGATATCACAAAAAAGCACCAAAAGGACTTGTGGCATCCGGAGACACCTCATGATAACCTAAACTAAAAAGTTTCTAAGAAGAATCGCTACTATAACACATACATTG